>PVKN010001939.1:0-38554 GCA_004027915.1 Capromys pilorides
GGGAGGGAGGGAAAGAAGGAAGGAGGGAAGGAAGGAAGGAAGGAAGGAAGGAAGGAAGGAAGGAAGGAAGGAGGTCTTATCCCCAAGACAGTCTCCAGTCTGTAAATATCATCAGTAAGGCCCAAGATGGACTAGATGGACAGCGGCTTGGGCGGAATCTTCTTTGATTTTCCCAGACGCTGGGCAGTGGGGGTGCTGGTTACACAAACCCTTCTTTCGCTAGCTTGGCCAGGGGAGTCCCTGCTGGTTGCAGGTTTAAGGGACCCTGGAGAAGTTGGTTCTGGCCAGCGCTGGTGGCTGCAGGAAGGAAGGAGGTCTGTGCCCGTTTCCTTTTGAAGGTTATCCTTTGTAAGTTTCCATCTTCACGCAGTTTCTTATATACAGTGTCTCAGCAGCAGAAGAGGTCTGTAGCTGAGAAACACAAAATGGAGGTATTGGAGACTGTCCCCTGGAACCTGACTTCTGAAGAATGTGCTGTCCTCTCAGGCAGCATGGAAGTTTCCAGTATAACAGGCAAAGAAGCAGTAGGCCAGACATGGCAGAACAAGTCTGTAATCCCAGCTATTTGGGAGGCTGAGGCAGGAGGCATGCAAGTCTAGGCAATTTAACAAGACATGTCTTAATTTTTGTTTGTTGTCTAAAGGGAGAGGGGGTATCGCTTATCTCTCCTTGGCTTCTACCCCGAGCCCCATACAAATAATGATGACTTCCATCCCCAGGCCTGCTGGGCCAGCCCCACCCCCAGGGCACACTGAGCCAGCAACTGAAACTGGGTGTGGCGGAACGCGTCTGTAGTCCCATCTCTTGGGAAGCTGTAAACAGGTGGATCACTACAAGTCCAGTGTACTAGTGAGACCCTGAGCACCCTGTAGTCCCTTCCCTAAAATACAAATAATTAATTAATTAATTAAAAATAAATAAATAATCAGCTATGCGCCCAAGCTGTGTAGTGATGCCCTGTAACAACCAATGTTTAAAAAAAGAGAGAGAGAAGAAAGTGGTGACATCTCCTATTTTACAAATGGAAATAATCACCCATGGGGCTAGGGAGATGGCTCCGAGGCACAAATGCCTGCCTGGCAAGTGCAAGGTCGTGAGTTTGAACCCCGGTCCCACAAAAAGAAAAGAAAAGAAAAAGAAAACAGAATATCTCAATTAAACAAACAAAAAAAATCACCCGTGCCTGTCAACAAATCAAGGAGGAGAAAGGACACTGATGGCAACCCGCCACGGGTCACACAAAACCCCAGCAAGCACCTCCAAGTCCTTGTTTAGGACAAACCCTGCAGACAGAGGAACACAACAAACGGTACCACAAGGCTGCAAATAACAGGAGCCACTGCGAATGTGGCCCCGGGAATCCTTGGAAACGAACGTTGTTCACCTGAATCCATTGTTTCAATTTATTTTTCTTTTTCTTTTTCTCCTCTTCTTCAAATTAAGAGAGGTTGACCAAAAAGATATATAATCAAATATAATACAAGCACACTGTTTGCATTTTATCTGCTGTTTTTGAACTAGGGGATTGCACCCAGGGTCTTGGCACTGAGCTGTATCCCCAGCTCACCTTTGAAAATAGGTTCTCCTACCTGGGCATGGTGGTGCACGCCTACAATCTCAGCATTCAGGAGCCTGAGGCAGGAGGGCTGCTGTGAATTTGAGGCCAGTTTGTGCAACACAGTAACAGGTTCAAGGCCAGCCTGAACTCATAGCGAGACCCTATATCTAAAGGATGGGGTGGGGAGATAGCTCTACAGTCTAAGGGCCTACCTGGCAAGCACAAGGACCTGAGTTCAACCCCTGGTACCACATGCTGTGCTGGCCAGAAGCTAAAACCAGGCATGGTGGTACACGCGTATAATTCCATCACTGGGAAGGCTGAGACAGAAGGATCACTATGAGTCTGAGCTGCATAGCAAGACCCTGTATCTAAATAAATAAAATTTAAAAAAAGAAAAGAAAAAGGAGGAGGGGGAGAGGGAAAGAGGGTAGGTTCTTCCTAGGCTGCTGTGTTCCCCAGGGTGGTCTCAAGCTGGGAGACCCCTCCCCGAGCTTCCCAGAGTGCTGGGATCACAGGTGTGCACCATCGCATCTGGCTTCTTGTGTGCCTTAAGCCTGGGATAAGCCTAACGACAGAGCTGACAGCGGCAAACGGGATGCTGAGTTACTACCTGAGTATTTCATATGCTTACATAACAGTTATCTTTGGGCCATGTGTGATAACAGCAACATGCTGCAGAGTTTTTCAGAAGGCTTTCTCATCCTTTGAAGATAACAGGCAAAAGCATTTAGAGTTGAAACATCTCTGTGTCTGCATCTGCACCAAACCAGCAACCACTGGGAGAGGGGCGTGGCAGTGGATGCCTGCGAGGGCAGCACTGAGCGGCCAAGGCAGGAGGGTCATAAGGTCCGGCCCAGCCTGGGCCACTTAGATACACCCTGCCTCAAAATGAAGAAATAACAGAGTTAGATACGCAGCTCAGTGGTAGGGTACTCGCCCAGCATGCTCACGGGACTGGGTTCTATCCCAGCACTGCAAACAAACAAATAAATAAGCATTAAAGTAAGTTCTGTCTCATAAGGCAGGGTCTACTGGGTAGTTTAGATTGGTCAGAACTCACAGGAATCCTCCTGCCTCAGCCTCCCACATTCCTCAGATATTCACCAACATACCACCACCACCACCACCGTTACCAGCACCACCACCACCACCATGATAGGCTGAGGTTGAGGTCTCTGTGGGCTCTTAGGAGACAATGCATCCTGGGAACCAGCTAAGCTAAGACTGGTTCAACCATAGCTTGCTTCCTCCTGAGTCCCCTGAAAAATAGTCCTTAGTATATTGCTCAGGGAATGGTTTTCCTGTGCATGACCAGCCTGACTTCCACCCTGGCCTGCTGCAGATTGAAGTGCGGTGTGGCCAGCTCTCTAAACTGCGACTGCCTCAGAGAGTCGGATCTGTCCCTGAGGGCCTCCGAGAGTGAACCAGCCCTCTACAATTCAATCAGTTCAGTTTCTTATCCTGGTGTCTTCTGGTTCTCTCTCTCTCTCTCTCTCTCTCTCTCTCTCTCTCTCTCTCTCTCTACCTCTCTCTGGCAATACCTCACTACACTACACAGTTCAGGTTGGCTTTGAAATTCACTATGTAGCTCAGGCTGGCCTCAAACTCATGGCAATCCTCCTGCCTCAGCCTCCCCAGTGCTGCTGGGATTACAACCATGCACTGCCATGCCCGGCCAATAAGCTCTTAACTATAATAATGTGGAATCTACAGATGGAGTCCTTGGATCTTCGAACACGAATGCAGGGAAAACCACACACTCAGTTTCCCTAATCTCAGTGAGGTGAGTAGTTCCTTCCAGGATGAAAGAAGATGACATGCCACACAGGAAGGCCAGCAGCCTGGCTTAGTCACCAGTGGAAATCCCAGGTGTTTTTTTTTTTTTTTTTTTTTGGGTGGTACTATGAATCGAACTCAGGACCTTGGGTTTGCCAGGCAGGCACATATGCCATTGGGCTATCTCCCCAGCACCCGTAGGGGTCTCACTGCACTGAAAGTAGGGCAGAAATCTTGGAATACCGTTTCACTAAGTCCAATTTAAGAGTACAAATCTGAACTGAGGAGGTGGGTGTGGGAGTGCACCCGTGAAATGCCAGCCCTTGGGAGGCCGAGGCAGGAGAATGGGTGAAAGTACAAGGCCTACGTGGCATGGCGAGACCTCCTCCCTCCCCCAAGTACTGAAATAAACTTTGTCATTGACCTTTACACCTTACTATTATTTCCTTTTGAAAACTTTCTGTAACTCTAATTGTTGTGCCAAATAAATAGAATGTGGGGGCCCCCTTCGAGATCGCTCAGCTGACTAAGGCACCTGCTGAAGTAAGCTTAGGCAAGTGCAGGGACCGAGTGCCGCACCAGCCCCACCCTCAAGGCGGGCTGAGCCAGCCACAATAATAAATAACAAATAAATAATTGTAATAAGAGCAAAAATCTTTTTTAAAAAACCAAATAAATACAATGTAATAAATACTCTCAGATATGAAAATAAGACTCTAAACTAGCCAGGGAGATAGCTCAGTAGAGTAAGCACCTGCCTGGCAAGTGCAGGGTCCTGAGTTCAATGCCTGGTACCACAAAAATAAATAAATTAATTAATTAATTAAACAAAGCTGGATCTTTAAAAAAAAAAAAGGGTGACTCAGAACTGCTGCTAGATTGTTATATAACACATTCATTAAGAGCATTTCAGGGGCTGGTGAGATGGCTCAGCGGTCTAAAGCGCCTGCTTACGCAAGTTCAAACAACTACAGGGACCCTGGTTTGATCCTCAGCATCACATGCTGCACCAGCCCCACCCCCAAGGCAGGCTGAGCAGGCCATAGCATAACATAACGAGCATTTTGGCCACTACACCTCAAATGTGGTCTTCTTTGACACCCATTTGAGGGATTCTCTTTTGTTCTTTCTTATTTTTGTATTTTAATAGAGGGTCTAGAGGGTCTCACTACATAGGTTGGACTCGCATGCACACCCCAGGGGTGGGGTCAGCACAGCATGCCGGAATCAATGGGACTCCAGCTGCTGTGTCTACCTAAGCAGGTGCTTTATTCTGCTGAGCTATTTGGCCAGTCTTTCTTTCTTTCTATCTTTCTTTCTTTTTTTTTTGTCTTTTTTGAGACAGGATTTCACTATATAGCTCAGGTTGACCTTGAACTCACTTTAGTAGCCCAGGCTGGTCTCAAACTCACATCGATCCTCCTGCCTCAGCCTCCCAAGTGCTGAGATTACAGGTGTGCACCACCATGCCTGGCCAGCCCTTCTTTCTTATTTTATTTTTTAATTTTTTTTTGAGAGTGTGTCTCCTTATGTGCTTCGAGCTTTAAACTTACTATGTAGCCTAGGCTGGCCTTGAACTCGAAGAGATCCTCCTGCCTCAGTCTCCTGAGTGCCGGGATTACAGGCCTGCACTGCCATGCCCAGCAGGAGATTCTTTTTATTTTTTTATTTTGTTCTGCCACTGGACCACAGCCCCAGCCTTTTCTATTTTTTTTCTTTGAGACAGGGTCTTGCTAAGTTCCCACAATGGCCTCAAACTTGAGATCCTCCTGTCTTGGCCTCCTAAGTATGACATTACAGGCATGTGCCACCACATCTAACTTCTTTAATGTTTTTTATTATTTTTATTTTAAATCAGTCCTCTTGTCCTCTTTTTTTTTTTTTTTTTTTTTTTTTTTTTTTTTCTTTTGTCTTTTTGAGACAAGGTCTTACTGTACAGTTCAGACTGGCCTTGAATTCACTTTTGTAGCCCAGGCTGGTCTCGAACTCACACCAATCCTCCTGCCTCAGCCTCCCCACTGCTGGGATTATAGGCGTGCGCCACCATGCCCACTCCTCTTGTCTTTTAAAAGACTCATTCTGGGGGGTACCCATGGGTGTTTCCACTCTGCCCAGGGAGTCTGTGGTGCAAAAAAGGGGGAAGGCCCTTCGGGGGGGATAAAGAAGGGCGACAAATGCTCATGCAGGATCTTCTGAGGCTCGAAGATCAGCGTGCGGAAAACGGCAGTGGGGACCACGATCCACAACCCACTGTATAGACGGGCCCTAGGGAACGCATCGACCAGTGCGCCCTACAATGCCCAAAGACCATCGAATGAGACAGCTGGACATGGTTTGCTATTTATTTATTTATTTATTTATTTATGTATGTCATTTTGAGACTGGGTCTCGCTGTGCATGCAGTTCAGTCTGGCCTTGAGCTCACTTTCGTAGGAGGCTGGTCTTCAACTCACATCGATCCTCCTGCCTCAGCCTCCCAGGTGCTTGGATTGTAGGCATGCACCATCACCCCTAGATGGTTTTCTGTGGCCCTGAACCCTCCAGGAATAAAATTCTCTGCTTGTTCTTCCAGCCCTTATGGTCAGTCTCAGATAAGTGTCACCAGTCCCCATCACTGCCTGCCCTGTGATCAGAGTGGCCCCAGGACCCACTTTATTTACACGATTTATTATTTTGTAGTTTTCTTTTCTTCTACTTCTTTTTTTTTTTTTTTCTTTAACTGGGGATCGAACTCAGGATCCTGCACTTGCCAGGCAGGTGCTTATTCTACTGAGCTATCTCCCCGGCCCCTCCTTCTACTTCTGAGAGCTGGAACATGTACTTGATTGGTTGACTGCTTTATTTGATACAGGGTCTCACTATGTAGCTCAGGCTGGCCTTGAGCTCACTTCGTAGCCCAGGCTGGTCTTGAACTCACAACAATCTTCCTGCCTCAGTCTTCCCAGTACTGGGATTGTAAGTGTGCGCCACCATATCCTGCTTATACATGATTTTACAGTGACAACTCTGTGGGCCCTTGCTGGACACAACCAGCCTCTGATCAAAATCATTTGGAAAAAGTCTCTTCTGTGCCAAGTCTGGACAGACTCTTTTCTAACTATCCCTTACACTACTGACTTGTGTCACATATCATAACAATCCAGAGATGTCACAGTAAAAAGGAGATGGCCCAGGTGCAGCGGAAAAATGAAAGCTAGTGTGGAGGCCCAGGCCTGTAGTCCCAGCACCCAGGAGGGAGGCTGGGGCAGGAGGATGCCCCAGAGCTGAGGCCAGCCTGCACTTCACCGTGAGACCCTATGCACTGCCTACGCTCAGCTGTGCGGTTGCTGGGACCTGAAGCTTCCTACAGTTCTGCAAGCCCTTTTCCCCCAGGACTGGTGGCTGCCCCAGGAATTGGGGGGCTTGAGAAGCTGAACCCCAATTTAGCAGAGCCTTTTATGTACACCGTGTTAGGTAAAACTTTCGCCTATGTTAAGCAGCAGGACAGCCAGTTTTCATTTTCCACAGATCAAGTCTTTGAGAAAGTGAAGTTATTAAAACACGAGTTGAGGATCAGAACCATGGATGGGGCGTGTGTCACCTCCCCTGTCCCTTCTTGTGTCCCAGCCCAGAGATGGATGGAGGCTCCTCCTGGCCCGGCCTGGGCTAGGCCTCTAGGGGTCCTCTCTGGCAGCTATTGGCCTGGAACCTGCACCCCTGCCAGCCCACAGTGGAGCCAGGGACAGAGAGGACACAGCGTCCCAGGCCTAGGTGTCAAACACGACTTCTGAGAGCCCTGGCTCCAGGGTCGGCCATCCTAAAGGGCTCAGAGGAGTGGGGCTTTCATCAGGCTCGCAGAGGTGGCAACGAGGGATTCCTGAGGCGTCTGGGTGTTATCAGCCCCTGTCTGGCCGGTGGCGGTGGCGGGAGGGTGGGGTGAGGGAGCCCATCCAGGTTATGGAGCCAGGCCCGGCTGCTGGGGACACGGAGGGGGAGGGGTGAGGCTCGGGCTTCTCACCCTGCAGGTGGGGGGGAGCGGGGCTGGGGCTGGGTGGGCAGCAGCAGGGGCCATGCTGGGGGACAGCCCCAGTGCAAGGGTGGGCAGAGCTCACCTCCTAACTACCCTTTGGCTTCCAGACAAGTCGGCACCAGGGGTCATTTCTGGAGGCTGTGAGTGGGCTGGTGCAGCGACAGGGACAGGTGTAAATCTCTCCCTGCATTCCTGCCCAGCCCCTCCCGGGCTTGTGCACCTGAAGCAGGCCCCCTTTAATACACACACACACACACACCTGGCCTGCCTCCTGGGTACATTGTTCTTGTTCTCTTTGGAGGGCTCCTTTACAACAAACTACCAGCTATTTGTTAAAGCAAAACAAACAGAAGCCTGGGCGACAACAGAGAGGAAGAGGGAGAGGAAACAAGGAGAGGCAGGGCTTTGCTTTGCTGTGCTTTGCTGTCCCCGAGAGGTCCTCATTGCTTTTCAAAAGCCTGGTGGGGGGGAGGTTCAGCCTACAGACAACATGGTGCGAGCAGGCCGAGGTTGTGGGAGACAGGAGCTGTGGCTTATCTGTGGTCTTGTGGTCGCGGTGGGGGTGGTGAGTTGGGGGCCACTTCACGGAGATCTTAGCCTTCGCCTCTCATGGACTCTGCCCTATGACACCTAAGGTGCTTTCCCAAGGTGAGGTGATAGGGTGGGGACATGGAGAGCAGGCCCCCAGCTTCTTACCCAGTCCTCCCAGAAGCTGGGCATCTCCTCCCATCCGAGCCAGAGTCCTCTGGGGGAAATCCTGTCTCCTTGTCCCGTCAGGGTCGCCCTGCTCCACCAGCTGAGCTCGGGGCCATCCCTCAGTTACTAGGATCTGATGCTTTCCGTGGTTTTGCAAGCCCTGCTCACCAGGGCTGCCCCAGGAGTTGGGGGGCTTGAGCAGTTCAACCCGGTTTCACTGAGGCATTCAGACCCTGCTGGGTAGCCGTCCACCTCGCACAGGTCAGGGGCCGGGCAGCGGCCTTGCTGCGGCAGAGCACTGCGCTTTCCCGCCTTTCCTCAGTGTCTTCTTTCCCACTTTGTCTACTCCTACCTGCTTTATGTGTCTGTCTGTCTGTCTGTCTGTTTTATGGCACTGAGGATCCAACCATGGGTCTTCATGCTAAGTCACACTCCTGGCCCTTCTTTTTTTTTTGGTCTTTTTGAGACAGGGTCTCGCTATGCAGTTCAGGCTGGCCTTGAGCTCACTTTTGTAGCCCAGGCTGGTCTCAAACTCACACCGATCCTCCTGCCTCAGCCTCCCCAGTGCTGTGATTACAGGCATGGGCCACCACGCCCAGCTTCCCTTGGCCCTTCTTTAATGGCTTATTTTGAGACAGGAGCTCAGTAAATGGCTAGGTTGCCCGGGCTGGGATAGAGCTTGTGGCACATTCTTGCCTCAGCCTCCTGTAGTGCTTGG
This sequence comes from Capromys pilorides, assembly GCA_004027915.1. Lineage (NCBI taxonomy): Eukaryota > Metazoa > Chordata > Mammalia > Rodentia > Capromyidae > Capromys > Capromys pilorides. Next base: position 8,761 of record PVKN010001939.1, read on the forward strand.
ATTGCAGATGTGTGCCTCAGGCCTGGCTGTGTCTGGCTGTGTCTTTATCGCTTTGTCTGTTTCTCCTCTTCCCCTCCCCCCACATGCCCCTCCCAGGTTCTCTGGGTGACTCCAGCTCTCCTGGCTGTGCCTCTCCAACTCCCTTATCTCTCCCCTCCCCCTCACGTCCCTCTCTCTTCCTTACTCCCTGGTCCTGTCTCTTTTCTCCTCCATGTCTATCTGTCTTTCCCACCATCCTCGCAACCCCTACCAACTCTCAGCTGAAGAGCAAGGGTCAGCCATTGTCCCCTGAGGACCTGGAATGGTCCACAGAAAGAGTGAAGAGACAGTGGGCTCCTGCAGCTGAAAAGGAGTCTGGCCTTGGGGGCAGGAAACCACTGAGCCCCCTGCACGTGAAGCCAGAAAGGCCTCAGTGCCCCAAGTACCCAGGGCGTCCCTCCAGTCTTCCTGGAGGCTGTTTCGCTTCATTCAGAGCACAGAGGAGACAGATCGGAGGACAGTAGAGATGGCTAAAAAGGCACCGGCCTGGACCTAAAATCAGGACACTTGGTCTCAAAGCCAAGAGGAACATAAATTTCAATTCCAGTGCAGCGAGCTGGAGGGGATGCTCAGACTTAGGGGTCCCCAGCAGTTTATGAGATCAGGGGATTCAGAAAACTGGCCCACAGAGGGCTTATTCTGTGCACAGCAGTCTTCTAAGAATTGTGTGTGTGCATGCGCGCATGCGCGTGCGTGTGGTAGCTGCCTGTCTACGTGTCTACGCACATACGCTATGCGTGCGCGTGTCTGTGTAGGCGAATCTGCGCATGCCTGTGTGGATGCTCTGCTTCATATGATCTTTTCTAAACACACTGAGCCTCCCAGATCCAAAACGCAGCACCAGCATGACACCACACATAGTAATCTCTGTAACTGATCTCCCGTGTTGGGTCACAGTCAAAACAGGAGCCGCAGGCGCACAGAAATGCAGTATACGATTACCTTCGGGCTATGGGTATAAAGTGTGCGTGATGCAAGATCGCCTCATTATGCAAACGTTCCCAAATCTGAAGCGATCCAAACGCCAGACACTGAGGGTTGTGGACCACGCCCACACGGCTAAGGATTCCCAAGCCCTGACGACGTGCCCCCACCTTCCCCAGGAGGCTGTGCTGCGCCACGTGCGTGCGTAACCTCATGGCCTTTCTCCAATGGCCTCCTGCAGATCAGCTAGTTACTTCATTTTCCAGGGAAGCCAGCTAAGGTTTAGGGAGGTGAAGGCTCTACCCAAAGGCTCTCGGCTCTACTGAGTAGGATGAGACATACCTATAATCCCAGCCCAAAGGAGGCTGAGACAGGAGGCTTGCCTGAAGTTGGCGCCAGCTGGGCTATCTAGTGAGAACTGTCTCAAGACAAAACAAAACCAAAAACAAAGTGCCAAGGGTCTGGAGGGCATCTCCTAGGTCGAGGATCTTCTGTCGCAGCCCACTCACGCTCCTGCACCAGCAGGGATCACGGCAGAGGGCTAGGGCCCACATGGGCACCTCTGCACACACCCGAGTGTGCACCTGCTGGCTGGCACCTGGTAGAGCCACACTTCCAGGCGCCCACGGGCCTCCTCCTGTGTGGTTCCCCCTTGGGAGCCGGGCCCACGGAGCTCCACTGCTACTGTGGGAAACCCTTCCAGGGGTTCCTTCTCCATTTCTGCCCCAGGAAGGGGAGGAGCTGGCAGCCCTGGTTCCAGCACTGGGCACACAGAACTTCAGGTCCCCCCACCAAGCACCCCATTGCAACACTCTCTTGACCAGCTGCTTCCCCAATCTTGAAAAAAATGGAGAAACTGAGGCTGGAAGGAATTGACTGCCTGCACAGGGAGCTCGCCAACCCCAGCACGCACTGGGCTGGGCTGCGGCAAGCGGAAGGCACAGTCCCAGGCCTCCAGCAAGTGGAGGAAGGTCAAGTCAAGCACGTCACAGGCACCTCCCGGTCCCCAGGAACCCCAGATTGGTGGAAACTCAGTTCTCAGCTGCCGTTTGCAACACATGCCTTCTGGAAGAGTCCACCACTCTTTGCTAGACCTCAGGAATGTGGTTTGAGGAGACCATGTGGTCAGTAGGGCAGAGGGCCTCAGAGGAATCTGATGCAGGCTGCTTTTGCAACTCAGGCTGGTTGACTGCAGGTATCTACACAGCTCTGAGAAGCAGAGAGGTGGGGCCGCTCCTGGGAGAACTGGAGGAAAGGGGAGATTGTGACCTTAGCTTTGGAGTCTGAATTCTCTATGCACTTGGCGAAAGGGACCAGAGAGCTGGAACCACAGCTGAGAGAGCGATGGAACCAGCCTTAGGGATTCAGGACCCTCGTGCAGTCCTGAAGCACCGGCAGTAGGGCCAGGGCTGGAGAACACGAATCCCCTAAGCCCTTCGTTGAGCTGCCTGGGACAAAAACACTTGAATCTTCGCTGGCTGAGTTGACAGGAAGTGGCCGAGGGGGTTGAAGGGAATGACACGTGGGAACACAACGGGCACCAGGTAGTTTGCGCTGAGGGTCCCCATAATTCTCCAGGTTCGTGGGGGAGAACCTAGACCGAATGCCAAGTCTACCCAGCTGTAGCAGAAGTTTCTCCACTGCAGGAAGGAGCCCAATCCCAAGTTACCCCAGGGTTGGTGCGGTCTCCCCAGGAGCCCATCACAGTCTCCAGGCCGGAATCCGGATTCCGGGCGTCCGTGGCGCTGACTTTGAGCGTCCCAAAGGCTGCTGGGCTGAGGACCCGGGAGGAGAGTTTGGAAGAGGGAAGAGGGGGCCCAGGAGGGCAGGAGACTCCCGCCAAGTCCAGGGAGCAGGAGACACCCGGAAAGACTCAGCAAGGCTGGCGACGGCCGAAACCGACAAGGGCAGGGAGCAAAGCGCCAAAACCGGAGGGCAGCGCAGGGCTGCGGATCGCACCGCGCGGGGCGGCCAACCGCCTGCTCGCCGCGCCTCGCCGGGCGTAAGCGGAGCGCCCCGCTGGCCAGTTTGGCTTGCATAAAAGCCCGCGCCCCAGGAGCCCTTGCCAGACCTTTAGGGCTTGATTCATTTCTTCACTAATTAACTGGAAGCTACGCAGCCCGTCTTTCAGGGCTCAATTAATTCGCCGCGGGCGGTGGGGCGGAGGCTGGGCCGCGGAGGCGCCTGCCTGCAGCCCTTTTGTGAAGGACTGTCTGGGCCGTATGGGTCACACGCGCACGCACACACGCACATACACACACACACACACACACACAGAGCCACGCACACGCACGCGCACGTCCCGCGTCTTTCCCTAAACCATGCACTCACAAAGTCTTGGAAGATCCAGGCGCTGGGCAGAATTTAAGGTTTAGTGTGGGTCACGCGGGTCTGCTTTCGGGAATAAGAGAGCGACCAGGAACAAGGCCGGTTCCAGATCTGCCTGGGGGAAGGGAGGGTGAAAAGGGAAGTACCCCCCACAAAGAGCAAAGCCCTACAGAAAGCAGGTCGCTCCCGTCCACCTACCGGGTAGCCGTGACTGTCCCGGCCTCCTCCCGGCAGTTGTCTGCTAAAGAGGCAGACGCGCCCCAGGCTGAAATCCCAGCCCCTCTGTCCCCCAAAATAAAAACAACTAGTCGCGCAACCTGGGGCGATGTCTTTGTTGTGCTGTTTGTCTCTGTTTTGTCACCTGACAAAAACGGCCATCCGAGGGGATGGCTTCTTCCTGGCATTATTGCCCCGCTGGATCAGACAGCATCCTCCTCCTGGGAACTCGTAAATACAGTAACAAACCTATTGCTCTGATGGGGAGTGGGGCAGGGGACCGAGGACTCCTGCGAACGCGGTGATGAGGTAGAGTGCTTGGAGAAGGAATCCAGCCTGGAGCCCTCTGGACCCCGCGGGAAATGGAGCCCAGCGCTCTGCTGGGGTGGAGGTGGCAGACACACACCCTGCCTCAGCTTTGCAGACGGGGCTTTTGAAGTTTTCCCGCTCATCCTTTCTCGAGTTTGGAATCCACAGCCAGGCCAGAGCAACCTCAAATCCCCAAATCTCCGCATCTTTCGCAGCATACCAAACCCGCATGTCCCTCGGGTGGCCGCGCTAGAGGTCAGCATCGACTGTATCGACCTCGTGGTGGCCTCGCCGGTCTCCTTCATCGATCAACTGAACGAAGTCTAGGAGCAAAACACACACTAAAGGAAGCCGCTGACTTCTTTGTAAAGTTGGTGGAAAGTGCCCCAGCCACAGAGAGAAGGACCCTGGTGGGGGGACAAAGCCATCTCAGGGCAGCGCTTTGGGGAGACCAGCCTCTCTCTCCATGCTCCCTTATCTTGTTGCCGATTTAGTTTTTTAATCCTTTTGTGTGAAACGGAAATTAAACAAGAATTCGTTTACTCAGTCAACAGATAGTTGACGCCGGTCGAGCCTGCCACATGCACCAGAGACTCAGAGGACCCTGGAGACCTAACGAGGCGGGAGTGTGGGAGCATAAAGGGATGGGGCCGGATTCTAGAAACCCTCTGCTGTCTTTTTTAGTAATGGGTCACTGGGGAGACTCCTTAGCTGTTTCTTCTGAAGTGTTCCAGTTTATGGAGTACAGACACTGTGTTCTTGGGTTTCGTGGGAGGCTGGGGCAGGAGAGGGCAGTGGTAAGAGCCTTGGCCGATCTGAGGAAATGTAGACTTGACCACCTGTGGCGTGGCTCCTGTGGCGGTGACCTGGCTGGCCCATGCGTGGTGCCCACAGGGCTTCCACAGCTGTCAGGAAGTCACCCACCCCAGCGTTCTGCCATGGCAGGACGTCTTTTCCCACTCCTCCACCATTCTTAGAATAAGGTTGATGGTCCCCATCTAATTTCACATCCAGATTCTGTCTAGGGGCTTGATGGGAGTGGCTAGTAAGTCTGAAGTTGGCTCTTTAAAATGTGTTTTGGGGGGCCGGGAGATAGCTCTGTGGCACAAGTGCCTGCCTGGCAAGTGCAAGGTCGTGAGTTAGAACCCCAGTCTCGCAAAAAAAAAAAAAAAAAGAAAAGAAAAAAAAAGTGTTTTGGAAGTGGTCAGTGGTTTACAAAAGCAAGAGACATGCCTCTTTCCTCTTCATGCTCCGTTCATGTAAGAGTGACTGACCGTCTGCCCAGCACCTGACAGCCCCAAGCACTGTGAACCAAGTACAGAGGCAGGCCCCGCCCATCTGCAGTTGCAAGGCTGGAGAGCCGACCTGGATTCGGATTCATACCCAAGCTGTGCACCCAGTGCTTGCCTATAGTCACAGCTGGCTGTCTTCCCCCACCCCAGCTCTTTTAGTAACTTTTGACAAGATCACAGACCCTAAGGAGTGCCTGGTAGGTACACAACACAAGCCCATTAAGTGTGAGTGGATGTATTCGTCCCTGGGTTGGGGACAGTCTGAGGTTTTAGCATCTTATTTATTTATTTGTGTTATGGCCTGCTCAGCCTGCCCTGCGGGTGGGGCTGGCACATTGTATGGCGCTGGGGATTGAACTCCGGTCCCTGTGGTTGCCTAAGCTTTCCTAAGCAGGTGCTTTAGACTGCTGAGCTATCTTGCTGGCCCCGGTCTGAGGTTTTAAGCACCTTGAGAGAGCCCCTTTCCAGGAACCATGAACACCATTGGTAGTGAGCCCTGTCTGAGCTGCAAGGGGCCCTAGACCCTTCTTATTTGTAGTGTGTGTTATTTTGAGATACAGTCTCCAATGTAGTTCAGGGTATGAACTCACTACACAGCCCAGGCTGGCCTCGAACTCAAGGTGATCCTCCTGCCTCGGCCTCCTGAGTGCTGGGATGACTGAGGGCAACCCTTACCAGTGATTACAGAGTCATGGGGCTGGGATGTATCTCAGTCCTGGCGGTTTCCAATCCCAGGTACTGTCACATCAGTCTCTAGGAAGGCCACTCCAATTTCCAGCCAGCCCAGAGGCCCAGCAGGCATCTGACTGATCCTTTCTTGCTGTTCTGAGACAGGCTCTTCCCATGTAGTTCATGCTGGCCTTGGATTCACAGGGACCCTCCTGCCTCAGCCTCTCCAGTACTGGGATTATAGGTGTGTGCTTGTCTCACCTGAGTGGTCTCTGCATAAAAGGGCCTGAAATTCTGAGGACCCTAATGTTTGCAGCTCCACACCTCTCCCTGTGGCCCAGCACACACACACACACACACACACACACACACACACACACACACACTTTCCTATGTGTGTTAAGCTACTAGAGGTGGATTCTTACACACTGGGAACTAATTTTCCCTGGTAATTCCCTCTCCCCTGGTGTCACCCCAGCCCCCATCCCCCATTCCTCCACAAAAGACTCGTCTTCCCAGTGTGTCCAGCGCGATGACCCCAGAGGCTTGGGACCGAGGGCCTCTCTTCGCCTGTCACCACAGATCCATCCGACCTGCCCACACCCACCAGCCACGTCTCCCTGAGCGCCATCCAGCGGCGACGCAGCGCGGACACCTGCCTGCCCAGTGCAGGGCGCAGGTTTCCAAGGAGAAGCGTCACTGCCTCCGCCTCCTCTCACCAGGGCGCCTCCATCTCTTCGCCTCCTCACCTGCTCCCCTCCACTTGAGATGGATTCCGGGTCACCTAGCGTTCAAGTCCCCCCTTTTATTTATGCACAACATCTGCACTGGACAGGCCATGCTGAAGGAAAAAGAGGGGTGGGGGGAAGCGGGGAAGCACAAGGTTTGCGCCACCGCAGCCTGGAAACTTCGTCCGCAGCTCCGAGGTTCGGCCTGGGCTGGGTGTCGCTTGCCGGGGACATGTGGAGTCCTGCCTTTTTAATTCTACACCCATGACCTTATCCGGGCAGAAGTCAGGCGCCACGACTCCGTGCCCTTACACGGACCACGGAGGACTGGAAACTTCCTCCCCAGGCCGGTTGGTGCCCCGGGGTCCCCTGCTCAGAGAGTGGCAGGGCAGCCACGAGGGGCTGCACACGGAAGCCTAAATACAGAGGGAAAATGACATTCTTCATCCACCGGAATGTTATCGCTAATTTTTTTGGAAAAGTGCCTGTATACACACATATTATATATATTATTGGGAGAATTAGTGGAAGAGTATAAACACCGAACGACACTGAGGAGGGGGCCTGGGCTCCAACTCCTCGGTAATTTGTAACAGACAGACTTTATTGCTTGGAGAGAAGACCGAGGATCTACGGACCAGCAAAGTAAATTGAGCTCTGTCGCGTTCGCATAGGCGCGTGCCCGTGGGGTGTGATTGCGCCGCATCTCTAAGTCTGAGATTTAATTTCTTGTGCGGGGCTACCTGGATACCCCCGAGTACACACTTACACCCACAAAGGACTGTGCAGATTCTTTTACGTTTAAATAGTATAATGGGATAGCAACAGAGTCACAGCGCGGCTCAGGAAGGTCGAGGAAGACGAGGCACGCCTGACCCGGTGCTCGAGAAAGGTCCAGGTGCTGAGCAAGCCGGGTCCACCTCTCCTATAGGTTCGGTCTGGAGTGGGTCTCGAACAACCCAGCCAAGGGTAATTCCTCCGGACCCATACCTCGCTTCCACCCACTCACTACCCACCACGCAGACAAAGTCCACTTCAACCCCCTGTTGTATAAAATATTGTCTCTATCTCTTGCACTAATTATTACATACAGTAACTGTGTCTTTCCTTGATTCCAACAATTCTAAATTTAGGGCGAAGAAGTCTGTCCGGCTTACGCAGAGCTTTACCCCACGAACGTAAAAGTGAGTTGCAACGTCATATTTTAACTTGTCCGGGAGGGGAGCCCTAATGCCGCGCGGGGTCCTTGTGTCTCTTCCCTTCTCTCAAAAAGCATCACAGTCGTAGCAAGTGGAGTGGGGTGGGTAGGAGACGAAGCCGCTTGGAACGAAAAAGAAAAATAAAAGAGAGAGAAAGGAATAAAGAAGGAGGCATTATTTACACCTGTGAAGTTGGGGCGGCTGTCTTCGGCCCCAATTGGCTTAATTGTAAATCTTTTCCTCATGGTCCCAAGTCCTGGACCCAGCGTCTGGGTTTAATAACGCGCCCGACGTCCCAGCAGGGCTGGGCGGGAGAGAACCCCGGCCCCACCCCACCCCCACCCCGCTCCGAGGTAATTAGAGCAGCCCCCCCACCCCCGCCCCCACCGCGGCCGAACCGCGCTCGAGATGCCAGAAGACGCGACTCAGACATGTGGGGAGCTCGTATTTTACCGTCTGGAGACAAGAAGGGCCATTTCCAAAGCCCGCTTCCCCTCCTCCCGCCCTTCGCGCCCCGGCTTGCAGGCAGGGCGAGCGGCGAAGAAGCGGCGTGCGCACCGCAGGCGGGCAGGAGCCAGGCCGAGTCCCGGGGCGCGCCGCGGAGCGGGGAGCCGAGCCGTTTGCAGAGCCGGCTGCCGAGCAAACCTGTAAAAAGCACACGGGCCGGTGGGCCGGGCGTGCCCGCTGCGCGCGGGGCTCGCTGCCCCCGCGGGGCTCTCGCCGAGCTCCTGGCTTCCTCCCCGGAGCCTGTTCACTGCTTTTCAGCGCTTGGCGAGACCGACGCGCTCCGGGGTTTCCCAGACTTCTTTTGCATTTTTGGTAACCTTTTCCCCAGCGTCTCTCCCACCCCACCGTTCATTCTTTGCGAGCCGAAGATAAAGTGAGGCGAAAAGCAGTGCTGGGGGGACAGCGGGCTTCGGGGAGCAAAGGGGAAGGGGAGCGGCGCCTTGCAGAACCCTTGCCATCAGGGTTTTCGTTCTCAACCCGCGGACTGGGCGCCGCTCTTCTGCCGCGCGCCCCGGGTGCCTCGCGTCGCCCGGCCCCTGGAGCGGCAGACCCGGCAGTTAGCAGCCGGGTTACCTGCCTGCCGGTGCTTCACTGGGTTCCCCCGGCCACAGAGGACAGGGGAAGACCAGGCTGTCCAAGCCCCCTGTGCTCGCCTGCGGGCTAGGGCAGCATTTGGGGCAAGAACCGAACCCTATCCCCGCACGCCCTCGGCTGCCAGAGTGGCCGGAGAAGGCCACGGGGCGTTTTTCGGGGGCTCTGAGCTCGCTGGGTGAGGCCTGGATCCGCACACAGGCGCGTCCAGTTTCCTTATCTGGACTGGGGTAAAAGGAGGAGAAGGTAGGTGTAGACCCCGGCTCAGGCTCAGAAGTCACAGCCACAGGGACCTTTAGGGGTGTCCTGGGCTGTGTCTCATCCCCCAGCACTTCCAAGGCCCGCAATGACTGCGTTGCCCAGGAAATGGAGGAAAAGGGCTGCGAGAGCCGGCTGGGGCAGCTCCTGCTCGGCAGGCCGTTCCTGTCCGCCTACGGGAAGGACTTTCAGTATTTGGCTTGGAAATAAAATGAGTCCATGGAGGCCTGGGTGCTAGCGAAAGCAAGTCTTAGGAGAAGGGCTCTCGCCATTCCAAACATTCTGTCGTGTTTTTATTTGCCTCTCCTCCAAAACATGAGAGAGAGAGAGAGAGAGAGAGAGAGAGAGAGAGAGAGAGAGAGAGATTCTCCAGCCCTTGGGTGTTCAAACTCCAGGGCAGAAAACTTTAAGGTCTTCTCGGATCTCTGATCCCATCTGGAGCTCAGCCTGGGACCCTCAGAGGGCACTGATTGCCCACTAGGCATTCTACAGGACTTAGGATAAATCACATATGCAGGACAGGTTATGTCTTTTTACAAGGCAGGGCATGATGGGCTGCACTGAGCTAAAGTCTCATCTCCAAGGCACCCACTTTGCTCTGGTGACACGAAGCAGGAAGACCTGCGGGCTGTTAGGGAGCCAAGCCTGGCACAAAGGCGTGGTTACACCTCTGCCCACGTAGGTACCTGGATGGCAGCTGTGGCACAGGTTCGGTGATCACGGATGGCGGAGGGGGAGGAGCTGGTGCTCCACGCCGGGTTTGCGTAAAGCAAGTACAGGAAGTGCAGAAGATTTGGCCGTGGGCTGCTGCTCAGTGGCAGCGCAGGCCTGGAGTCTGGATCCAGAACACAAGACCCGTGTGCTGGCCTTGGTAGCAGTTTTCCCAGCTATCTCCCTGCCAGCCACGCCAACAAGGCAGGACCACCCAGGGTCTAGGCCTGCCACAGGATCCCTGAGTTTTTACAGGGGTGTACCTGGAGGAAAGATGGGCTCTGCCTTTTGCCACAAAGGCGACATCCATCCAGAACCCTGAAAATACACCTCTCAAAGTCCTGTGTCCAGCAGGAAATGCGAATGCCACTTGGAAGCCTGTAGGGACAGCTACCTGCGCTGGGAGCTTCACTTCCCTCTCCCTCTCCCCTACCCCAAACCAGTTTAGGAAAACAGCAAAGATCTACCCCTGGAAGCACGGGCAGGCTGTGGGCTGAGAGGGAAGCTCTAAGAAGGGAATGGCAAGAGGGAGAGGAAAACACACCAGAAGAACTCCAGCGCCTGCTCCTGCTCCTCCTCCCTTTCACCCAAGCCTTGCTTGAAAATAAAGGAAGCAGCACGCACCAGTGAGCTTCTAGCTCTTACCCTGTTTAATTGAAACCCAGTAAGGGAAATAGTAATGGATATTGTGCTCAAATTGAGAAAACGTGTCTGGGGCTAGCAGGGGGCAGTTAGTTCAGCAGATTTGGAGAAGCCCATCTTTCTTTGGCCTGTCAACCTTCCTGACAGTAGCAGCCATTGAATTTGCCATGCCCTCTCGCTTACAGGTCTGCCTGTCCCCTCTGCTCCAGCTGCTCCCAGGGGTGAGAGACCCCTGCCCCACTGCCCTGGCAGTACCGGCCTCAGTGCCAGTGGGAAGGGTCAAGCTACAGCAAGCCACTGGCTGTGATCTCTGCAGCCTAAATTTCTCCTTCTGTACTCAAGGACCTGGGGATGCTTGGCTATGTGTCTTTTTCTTCCATCTCCTGACAGTATTTTCTCCCCTAGCTCCACACCCCCCCAAGCCAAGTCACGGCACCAGTCACCCAGAGGCCACTGACTGCTTACCTGTCTTGGCTGAAAATCTGGAAAGATGGAATTGAAGAAAGGTATAGGGATAGTTACAGTGCCCGGGGCAAAAGTCAGCTCTGGCCGGCATCAGGCAGATTCGGGTCAGATGAAAGGAAAAGATTCTCAGCCCCTTCCTTGTGAGTGAGTTCATTTCTACAGAGCTAAGTAATGCCCGCCCGGTGCATTACCCCTACCCCCATGCCTGTAATTGGGTAAAACACACACACACACAAAGAGAGCGGCGAGAATGTAGACTGGCTTGAAATTAGGAAACCACAATTAGTTCCTTTTCCTGAGAAAGGAAAAAAAAAACCTTCACAGATGTATAAAAATCGCCCTCCCTGACACACGCACTCCTTCTCCCTTCTGTCTTCCCTGTCCTTGCCAGTTCTTCTCAGTCACCAGCGGTACTCACATTTGCCATTTTGCAGGGTGCTGTGATTTGATGGAAGGTGGTGGTGGGTGTTAATAAGAATAATACGGAGGGCAAAACCTTTTCATTTAGCCCCTGCCAAAAGCATATTTACATGAAGAGGTCTGATAAGGGTGGATTAAGCGCAGAAGGAGCGATGCCCTAGCAATGGTACAAAGCAACTGGTGCCAAACTGAGTCGCCGGACTAAAAATACTGCCTCCCCCAGCTAGACAGATGACTTCGACAATCTGCGCTCTGCACACACACTTCAGACTCTTGCACTGAATTGCCCTGATCAATAATTTAGAAGGATGTCAGAGGACAGAAAAATCTGTCATACAGGAAAGCCCCAGCTCTCCCAGTAAGGCAGAGAAGCTAGGAGCTGGGGCCTGGGAGCCTCTCAGAGCCTGGGGCTCCTCCTCACGAAGTAGGGAGGAAGTCTCAGAAGGAAAGAGGGGGCCAACGTGGTGTGCAGGTGACTGGAGGTGCCAAGAAGTGAAGGGGGCCAGATCGGTCTCTAGGGCTGAAGACAAAGTCTCTCCCCAGACAAGGCCTGGAGAGGAAGACGCTTGGTTGGGCCCTAGAAGAGCTATCATCTGTCCGCCAAGGTTAGTGGGAAAGACGAGGGAGAGGAAAGGGCGACAGAGACACCCGGCTAGAAAGGAGGGGCCGAGGTGGTGTAAAGAACCAAGAGAACAGAACAAATACAACGAGTGAAAGGCTGGAGACAGAGCGAACAAGAGCTAGAAAGAACAGCAAGGGAAGTTAAGGCTGGAGGACAGACAGACAGATGGACGGACGAGAAAGAGAAATAGAAACCAAACACCAGAGGGATGGGAGGGAGAGAAAGGAAGGTCATCACACAGCCACATCCAAGAATTGGGAATGGAGAAAGAAGGGGACGAAAGGACAAAGAGGCTTGTCTGGTCTGGTCCAGCCAAGAAAGAGGCTTATGCCTGTCCTGACCAGAGGGACGACAGGAAGGTGACTCTCCCACAAAGCCACCAGCCACCTCACCCGCCTCACCGGAGCGAAACTAAACGCTCTGGGACAAGCACTGGGGAGCAGGAGGAGGGGAAGACCCAGAGTTCAAGTCTACAGGATGGAAACCAGTGCCCTGGGTCTGTGCAGGGGTCCGGTCCTGGGTTCAAAACTTCCCATGGGAAAATCAGAGTTCCAGGGAACCCAGGGGTGCTTGTGCAGGAAGAACTACAGGGGGCTAGAAGCAGGAACCTCCAACAGTAAATGAAGGATTCTACAGGAAGCCATTTCTCAGGGACCCTCGATAAGAAAGTCACGTATCCAGTGGGACCAACGGAGCCTGAAAGAGGACAGAAGCCAAGGGAGGGGGAACAATCAGTTTCAAACCCATCCTTATCGGAAGGCCCGAGATCCCAGCACCCCATGGGCCAAACAGACCACTCTGCACCAAAAGTCCCTCTCCGGGAAAAGCTGACTTATTGGCTGCCCCTCCCTGCTCTTTAATTAGGCCTCAGACCCCAGGAGAAAGACTGATGTCCTTGTGTCAACAGATTTCCCAGCTCAGGGAGTGACACCTCGTCCTGGAAAAAGCTTGAGCAGGCACAAAGAGGGGTGAAAGTTGAAGAGGGAATAAGCGTGTAATAGTCCCTCACCAGACCTCACACATGCTGAAGGATATTTACAGCAAACTTGCCAAAGTAAACTACCCCGCCTACCCACCACCGTGCCCCCTCCTCCCTCTCTCTCTCTCTCTCTCTCTCTCTCTCTCTCTCTCTCTCTCGCCTCCCTCCCTCTGTGTCTTAACTTCAGATAAACACCATTCGGTCACCAAGGGGTCGATGCGTCCCCGTTGAGGGTCTGAGACAGGCGGTGGCATTAAAGGAAAAGTGGAACCAGCAGTAGCCGCCCTGGCACCTCTGGTCAAGGCTGGCTTCTCCGAGGCCTCGGCCCTGGGCTAAGGAGAGCTGTCTGAGCATAGTAGCCTCCTCCCCAATATCAATTTAGCATTTCGGGGGTCCTGCAGCTAACCCTCAAGAGCATGTGCACCCGCATAGGCTCCCCGCATAGTCCCTTTACTCTTATGGAGAGGAGTTTATAACTTTCTCAGTTTTTAAAAATTCTAGATCTACCATAATGTAGAAACTTTTTTTTCAAAAGGTGTAGGAAGCTTTTGGGGTTGATTACCACCCAGATCATGGACTTTTTTTTTTTTTTTTGTTTCTCTTGCCTTGCAGGCATTAGGTTCTTGGGCCGTGTGAAGCAACAGTTTCAATGTTTCTTATATATCTTTTGTTGAGCCTGAGGCCAAGGGAAAGAAGATGACGGGGCTAGAAAGAGCAAGAGAGGAGGAAAAAAAGAAAGAAAGAAAAGGATCGGGCGCTCAGGGCCAGCGGCTGGAGCCTAAAGCCAGGACTCAGGGCGCTCTGCCTCGCGGGCTCCGCCGGAAGCCTGGTCTGGCACAAGCCTCAGGAACGCGATGGCCAATATTTAACCCGAATGCCGTGGCCACCAGGCCGCTTTTGTTTGTTCGCAAATTAATCACCCAGCGCACGGCCGGCGCCAGAGTGGGTTTATCACCCACCAGGAGGGGGGCGCGGCGGGCACGCAGAGACAAAGAGGAGTTCGCACCTTTCCGCTTTTGATCCCAGAATTACGGCGGCCTCCCAGGATAATACGAGCCTCCTGGGGCCGAGTCTGGGAGGTCAGTCATAATTGCGGAAGTTTGCAGACCATTAGCAAGACGTCGAGATTTTCGGTTCAGAACCCCGCAAACTTTCCTCTCCCCACCCCCATCCACGCTTTCGAGCGCTGAAGTGGGGGTGGGGACGAGAAGCGGTGAACGGGGGTGACCCCAGGGTTAAGTCAGAGCCACAGACAAAAGTGGGCGATGGGGTGGGGTGACAGGGTGAGGGGCGGGAAGCGCTCGGTCCACGTTGGAGCCAAAAGCCCAACGTGGCGATATTTACAAGTACACCTCGCAAGTCCCTCTCCTGTCTGCAAACGACTCGGGAGGTCAGAATGCAGAGCAGAGCCCGGCGATCGTCTCCTTGCCCGGCTCGCAGGCCCTCCGGGCATCGAGTGGATGAGGAGGGGGCCAGTCCTGTGGGGATTGCAGAATTCCTGGCCTTCCACGGGGCGCAGCGGGCAGATTGGCCGGCGAGTGCAGACAGAACCAGATCACGGGGATTTGGAGCCGATCAGGGTAGCGCGGCCGGAGGCCCCAGGCCCGCCGGCAGCGAGCACTGTGGGGCCGAGGGCGCTTTGGGCCTGGGCAGACTCGCAGAAGCCCGCAAGGACCTCTGCCGCGGGCTCGAGGGTACTGAGGCCTGGTCTCTGGCACCCTTCAGAATGGGGGACGCAGAGGCAGCACTCCGGGCCTCCCCGCCTCTTTCTCTTCACTCTCCCTTTCTCTTTTCTCAACCGCAGGCAGAGAGCACGGCCCAAAGGGAATGAAAGGGGAGACCAAGTTCCAGCGCGCCGCCCTTCTCCTGGGGACTTTAGGGAATGCTCAGCGCTGGCGCCCGGCGAGGGCTTTTAACCATGTGCGTCGAAAATGCGAGGCTAGAAAAGCTTTGTCACCTCAAAAGTTCTTCCTCTAACTTAGGGCGCTTGGTTCACAGCAGCACCTCACTGTTCACCCGACAGTAGCCACCACTTTGGTCTGGCAGCTGCTGGTTCAGGGGGCACCGGAAGCAAAATGCTTCGGAGGACAGAGCTGACCTGTGGACGCAGACATCTCGCACCGACGGCCTCAGCCCCCTAGGCCTGAAGCCCAGCTCCATCTTCCCATGTGCCCTTCCCACTGCAATAAGCTGTCCTACCAGAAAGAGTAAAAGCGCTGACCCCCAAGACCGCCCTCCGTCTAAACAGGGACAGTCCAAGTCCTGGCTCCCACCCCCACCCCCACCCCCAGAAGCCAGAATGGTGGGTTTGGGGGAAGCCTCCAAGCCTGCTAGGTAGGAGCTGCACTAACAAGGTTATCAGCTCCGCGACAGGTCTGATCAGAGGTCGGGTCGCCTCCCTCCTCTCCGCCCTGGGCGGAGGCCCCCACCGTACCTGATCTGGAACCAGTGCCTTTGCCTCTGGGGTAGGGGCGTTTCACGGTTTGTTTTACAAATTCACCCCCGACTTCTGGCGAGATAAATTCCCCGGTGGAGAAAGAACTGAGGCTCCGAAAGATAAGTGCGATGCCTGGAGCAGATACAGACTGGCGCGCCCCCCTCCAGCTCGCCCACCCCTTGCCCGCAGCGCCACACCATACCGGCCCCCGAGGTGAGGGCAGTGGCGTGGAATGGACAGGCCAGGACCTCTTCGGTCGCTGCAATCACTTTGTCCAGAGCCTCTACTCTCCCCTCTACACCCTCACAGACATCCGGGTGGAATACCGGGAGCCCGCATCCACACGAAAGATGAGATATAAAAGGGTTGGTAGACGCATTTCAAAATATCCCGAGTCCATCTCCCACAGGGAGCGCAGACTGGGACCCTGCGCGAGGGCTGTGTACGTATTTGCTTGGACGTGTGGCTGGCCGGGGTGTGTGGCGCGCGTTCGGGGACAGCGCACTGGGGGCTTCGGGGTCTCCGCAGTTGCTGCGGGTGGGGCACGGTGGAGAGGGGACAGGCACGCTCTCGTGCCGAGATCCGGTCGCACCCAGGCGCTCGTGTTTTCTCCAGCCCGGCTGGAAGGAGAGCCGCACCAGGGTGCACTAGCTCGGGGAGCTTTACTTAGCCGCGGCCGGGCGGAGCTCGGCTCCACGTGGGACTGACTGGAGAGCGGCCGGCGCCTCCGCGGCTCCGCGGCCGCCGGCTTCCTCGGCGCGCGGCCGCTGAATGGCAGCGCGCTGGAGGATCCGCCGCCAGCTCGGCTCGTCCGGGCCTGAGAAGCAGAAGAAGCCGAGCTGCCGAGAAGCGGCCGCGGCTGGGCTCAGCGGTGAGCCGGGCGCGCGAGAGGCGAGCGCCCCTGCCCGGCGCCCCGGCACGCTCCGCCCGGCTCTCCGGGCCAGCAGGCTGGCTCCCTGCTTCCCTCCCTCCCCTTCTTCTTCGCTCGCTCCCTCCCTCCCTCGCTGTCTCTGTCTCTTTCCCTCCCCCTTCCTGCTCTTGGCCCTGCCTCCTCGCTCGATCCCGGGATGGGTGACCGAGGCATTTCAGACGTGGGCTGAACCACCGCGCGAGCGAGCCAGCGAGCCAGCCAGCCAGCGAGCTCACGGGCTGCGGCGATCTCTCGATAAGCCACCTAGAGGCGACTCTGCGCGCGCGCTCCGCGGCGGCGGCTCCCGCCCTGCAGCCCGGCCGCCCGCCCGCCCGCCCTCCCTCGGATCATGTTGACATATTCACAGGACGGGCAGTAGTACCGCTGCGGCGCTGCGACGTTACAGTTTCCGACACCTTCTTTTTATAACTCAGCTCTATCCCCCAGCACTCGACCTGTGATAACCACGCCTATGCAGCCACACAATTGGTCCGAAAGCGTCAAAGAGCCAATCAAGAGGCCTCCGGCTCCCCGCAGCCCACGGCGCAGCCCGACCTTCTAGAGCCGCCGAGCAGACGCCGGGGGAATTCTAGAGGCGGAGGAGGGTGGCGAGGAGCTCGCGCTCGCCGCTCCGCGCCCTCCCTCGCGCCCTCCCTCTCCTCGCCTGCTCCGGCTCCCTCTCGCTCCCTCTCCCTCGGCTCTCTTCCCTTCTCGGCGTCTCTCCCTTCTCGATCCTCTCTGCCCCGCGCGCCAGGACGCAGATTTCCGAAGCGAAATCGCTCACGGTTTCAGACAAGGCAGAGACAGACAGGAGACCCGGCAGAGGCGCACGGCGAGATTGGGATTGCAACCCGGACGCCTTCTCCGCAGCTCGGAGCGGAGGACGGAGGAGGAGGAGGGCGGACGGAAGCCAGTTTGCATGCAGTTCAAGTTGTGATAGCGCTGGTTGGAAGGGGTTTAAATCCGCTTGTGTTGTTGTTTTTCTTAAAGGAGAGAGTTTTTCTGCTCTCTTACTAAAGCCGAGTCCAGCGCACTGGGAGCCGCCTTCACCGAGAAAGGGAGAGGAAGAGATAAGGGGGCGGGGGAAGAAAAAGAAGAAGAAGAAGGAGGAGGAAAGGTAAAAAAGTCTTCCAGGAGAACCATTCTTGTGTGCAACAAAGACCTTGGGGCTGGGGAGAGATCCGGGGCCGAGGGCTGCAGTGTCCGTCCCGAGCTCCGCGGCAGGGCTCCGGCGCGAGCTTCCGAAAGCGACCTCCACGGGCGGCTTTCTAAACACGCCAGGCTCCGCGACAGCCGCCCAGCGACTATGTCTCCCGATCTGTCGCCTTGCCCTCTTTAAGAAGCAGCCGTCCCCCTCCCCAGCAGACACTATCCTCTCTTCCTCCGAAGCGCTTTAGTTATTTCTTCCTTTTTGTTTTGTTTTGGTTTTCTTTTCTCCGCTTTGAAAAAAAAAAAAATATGTGCTGCTGCTGCTGCTGAAAAAAAAAAAAAAAAAAGCAAAAGCAAAAGCAAACACGAGACAACAGCTGCGGACTTGTGCCTGCCTGGAGTGGATGAGCCTCTCCATGAGAGATCCGGTCATTCCTGGGACGAGCATGGCCTACCATCCGTTCCTACCCCACCGGGCGCCGGACTTCGCCATGAGCGCGGTTCTGGGCCACCAGCCGCCCTTCTTCCCCGCGCTGACGCTGCCTCCCAACGGCGCCACGGCGCTGTCGCTGCCCGGCGCCCTGGCCAAGCCGATCATGGATCAATTGGTGGGGGCGGCCGAGACCGGCATTCCTTTCTCTTCGCTGGGGCCCCAGGCGCCTTTGAGGCCTCTGAAGGCCATGGAGCCCGAAGAAGAGGTGGAGGATGACCCCAAGGTGCATCTGGAGGCCAAAGAACTCTGGGATCAGTTCCACAAGCGGGGCACCGAGATGGTCATTACCAAGTCCGGCAGGTAAGCCCGCGCGCGGAGCCCCCTCCCCGAGCTAGCCAAGGATTTTCCTCCCGAGTTTCCCCTTCTCAGAGCTTCTGCTGCTGCCCTGCTGCTTGATACAGCTTGCTCAAAAACTTAGCTCCCCTGAAAATGTGTACCGACTCCGGGGCCCTGCCCCAGCCGCAGGAAGTCTGCTTACCTGGGCGCCTGCTCTGCTCTTCCCTGCCTCTGCATCTCGGGCTGCCTGAGGAACAGATGGGATTTTTCACTGGAATACAGACATCCTTTTAGGAAGCAGGAAAACCTACTCATCTCAGGAAGGCCGTTCCTCAAAGCTTTCTGGAGCACCCAGATTTCTGCATGGCATTTTCTATTTTCTTTTCAATAGGTTTTATTTTCCTCTCAGGGAGAAATTCTAAAATCCCTTTTCTTTTGTGTGGTACTAAAAGGCCTGCGAGCGTCCCCCGCCCCTCTGCCCTTTCGCCTGGCCTCTGGGGCCAGAGAGGACCTGTGTCTGTTCTGTGGGGCTCGCGAGAGAAGTGGGAGAGCACTGGGGTTTGTTCGACCACACAGCTTCAAGCGTCTGTAACCCGAGGGGCAGTTCAGTAGGCAATTTTGGATAATTAAGATTCTGCTTGCAGATCTAAGGAGCCAGTTAGGCTGTGCACACTACTTGATGCGTGAATATTCGGAATCATGTTTTATGCACCATTTGGAGCTCCTGGCTTCACCCTATCTTGCTTGGGAGACAGAACAGTCATTTAGAATCTCTGATTTTTTTTAAAAATAGCATGGAGGTTTATTGAGGCATCAAGTTGAAAGGTTAAAAATAAAGTTCCCCTCTTGGTGTCTTCAGCTCTCTTCTCTCCTTCCAAGCTAAAGGAGGCCAAAGTTTGGCACAAAGTCCTCCTCAAACCCACAGGACGGTTAGGCAGTTTTCTTAGCGAAGTGCTTCCTTTTAAGTCAAAAGCACAGAAAGCCAGTGCGCCTGTGAAAGTCAACAGCGGCTCGGTGGCACGATCGTGCAGTTTGGGGTTGGCCTAGGCAATGGGGGACCGTGGCTCACACCTCAGGAAGCCCCCCGGGCTGTCCGACCGGGAGTCCACCCTGATCCATTTCGTCCACAACGCTCAAGTCCAATTCCATTTCGCCAGCAGCGGGATTACCGCTGGGCCGCAGCACACGTTTGAATGTTTATTTCCTTGATGAGTTAAACCTTTTTCTCAATGGACGGTAGAAAATCCCTTCTTTGACTGATTTGCACTTTGCCGAAAAGTTTTACCCAAAGCTGAGAGCTGAACACACACACAGAGGAACACAGAGAAGCATTTCTCTGTACAGAGGGCAATCCAAATAGTCTCAGAGGGTAAGAATCAAACAAGTCCTTAGACAATCTAGAGAAACATGGTGTCCTAATTCTTTGTTTTGAATCTCGGGATACCCGAATAGACAGGAATTGGTTCTATTTACTAGCGCGTGAAATAAAATAAGTCTCCCCCCAGTTGCTCTACTCTGACAAAATAGGATCCCCTCAGTCCCAATGCAGATTTTTAGACTTTGTTTAAATATTTTAGAATAGATGAGAGGTGGAACTCAAGAATCTGAAAGATCTTTCTTTCTTTCTTTTCTTTTCTGTTTCCTGTTGTAGGCGAATGTTCCCTCCATTTAAAGTAAGATGCTCTGGACTGGATAAGAAGGCCAAGTATATTTTATTGATGGACATTATAGCTGCTGATGACTGCCGATATAAATTTCACAATTCACGTTGGATGGTGGCGGGTAAGGCTGACCCTGAAATGCCAAAGAGGATGTATATTCACCCGGACAGCCCCGCTACCGGGGAGCAGTGGATGTCTAAAGTCGTCACCTTCCACAAACTGAAACTTACCAACAACATTTCCGACAAACACGGATTTGTAAGTTTCATTGTGCTCCCTGCTATCTTTCTCTTCAGTCAAAATCTCTTCCATTACTCTCCAAGCCATTCTTCCTATTCCCTCTAAACTCCTGAGTTGAGTTTCGGCACAGAATTCTCCCTGGCTTGCTGCTGCCTATCGTAGCAAAGTTGTTCGATTTGCCACGGAGCTGGAGAGAGGATTCCGGGGTGTTTTCTCTCTGGAGGGTGGAAGGCCTGGTGTTCTAAGAGAAAGGAGGCCAGGAAAAAAATGTACCAGGTTGTGTTGCATAGCAATTCTACGTCCTTGGCAGATACTGAACGTGATCAATGTGGTTAAAAAAATAATAATAATAGAGGTAGAACTGATTTTAAAGTAATGTGTTCATGTTGGTAAAGGCCTTGTTTTGCTTTAGAACATTATGCCTCTCTTTGAAGTCTGCCATATTTTGTGAGGGAGCTTAAGTTTTCAAAGCCTTGGTCATGTTGGTGAAAGGGTATAAATACCTTCTTGAAAATTTATTTTCTTTTACTAAAAGAGAATTGGGCTGGGCTCAGCTAGAGTTGTTAGAAATGAGACATAGATCTGCGGTTCTAAAAATGGTGTATGTGTTGGGATTGTATCTGCGGATTCGGCGTGGGAACGCCTAGAGCTCTTGAAGACTTCAGTTGCTACTGAGAGTTGGGCAGAGGACCTCTCGGCCCCTCCTCGCCCCTCCCCAGCATTTCAATAAAATAAACAAAGTGATAAGCAAGGAATAAGCAGAAAGATTAGGCCCAGGAAGACGTGAATGGCGCGGAAATATCTTCGGCGGGCAGGAATTGCATTTGAAGTCCTTAATTTGATTACGGCGTACATATTCCTCTCTGGAGTTCAGCTTTGGAGGGCTTTAAGTGGATTGGGCTCGTCAATTAGTGGGCGCTTAAAGTACTGAATCATTTTGTAAATTAAAATGCGTGTTTTTCTCTATCTTTTAAGAATTGGCCCAGTGATCATCCAGCGTGGCAGGGGAATTATAGTTTTGGGACTCAGGTAGGCTAGGGTTTGAGATACAAATGAACTTCTTAGATGGGGGGGGGTGTGCCCTTGGGAAGCCAGGAGCAGTTTGGATTCCCCAGGAGATAACATCTACAGAGCATATTGTACCCCAGGAGTTACCCCAAGGAGGTGGGCTCATCCCGGCTTGGCACCCTGTGGAGGGGAAAAAAAAAAAAATGTCAGCTTAGCAGGGGTCCTCAGATCCCATTTGTCCTGGCAAATCCTTACATTGAGTGTGTCTCCTCTTCCCGTCCCTACAGACTATCCTCAACTCCATGCACAAATACCAGCCCCGGTTCCACATTGTAAGAGCCAATGACATCTTGAAACTCCCCTATAGTACATTTCGGACCTACTTATTCCCCGAGACCGAATTCATCGCCGTGACTGCATACCAGAATGACAAGGTAACCGGGGGGCCTTTGCTTTCTAATTTTTCCATCTCCCAGCCTTGTAAGCTGCTTTGGATCAGGGTGAGCAAGTTAAAGGGAACTGGGATGCGGAGGCTCGTGTTTTCCTTCATGATTTGTGATTTGACCTGCTGTGGAACATTTTGGAAAGGGACGCTTGGCTGGCTCTCTAGGGAGCTAGAGATTCAACTCAACCAGTGTGGAGTTTAAACATGCTAAATTAATTTTGTCAGTGAGCAGCTCTGACTAACTTTGTTGGCCATGCCAATCCAACCCCAAACTCCCAGGGCTTTGTCCTGTTTCTTTCAGTGTCCGTTCTTTTCTCCTTTAGGTGGGTCAGGATAGGAGGTGTGAAAGGAACTGGCTACAATTTTAGGCAAAAGCCTTTTGGGGTCCGGGGAGGAGAGTCCTAGCAGAGTGCACAGTTTTTCTTCCCTAACCAGAAATCCTGGTGGGTAGCTGGTCTGGTTTTTATTACCTTTATACAGCTCTGGTTTTTATGGTGTGTATGTGTGAGTGTGTGTGCGCCCATGTATGAGTGTGTGCACGCATGAGTGTGTGTGTGTGTGTGTGTGTGTGTGTGTGTGCATGTATGATTGTAAAAAACCTACCCTGACCACAGGTCATGTTAATCAAGTTGCCTGAAGCTTCTGGCTTCACTGGAAGTAGCCAAAGGTGCCACTTCATGGCAGGAGTTTTCTCCCTTTTGGTCCAAAGCCGAGATTTCCAAGGACCACCCCTGCCCCCATGGGTCAGATCTCCGGGTCTGGAGGTCTTGAAGGTCGTGGACAGTGAGCACCCGGGTAGAGAGAGCAGCCCTTGCTGGTGATTGACCAATTCCCAGCTCCCAGCTCCCACTGGGGCCTCAGGAGCGGAGGTGGAGGTGGGGGAAGAGCTCTAGCTCCTAAGTCCTGGCCTTCATGGAGCACCCATGTCACCTGGCCATGCCCTGTTAGACTGACCACAGTCACCGCCCCAGGGTCCCTGTAAACTTACAGTGAGCAGCTAGATCAACTTTAATGGTGTGTGTGTGTGGGTGGGTGGCGCTGAGATCTCACCAACTTGCTAAATGCAAAACCAGAATTTTTACATCCAGTAATTTCTTCCAAGAGCAAGACTCCAAGCAAGGAGCTTTTTCCACCCAAGAGAAACTGAGGATAGATCACCACCTTCCTCCCAAGGGAAGGGGTTTGAAAGGTTGCGTGCTACGACATTTTCCCCAGCTTACAAAATGCAGGGGCCCCCCTCTAGCCTCAGGATCCTGGGAAACTAAGTTGTGAATATAATAATAAAACGTAGCATTTCTGATCAGACCAAAAAGACCAAGGGCCCTCTCCACCTAATGGCAGTGGCAGAACACATAAATGAAAACAAATGTTTCCATGGTCATTCAGTGCTTTTTAATCCGTAGTTGCCAATATTGTAATTCCTTAAACCACCGCTGCTCTCTCCCCCCCCAAAAAAAAAATCAAAATCATTCCAGCACAAGGGTAACAAAATCCCATAAATCATTTTATTAGATCCATGGAAAAGGTTGGGCAGAGTGTACACTAAGTGTGTGTGCGCTCACACGTGAGTGTGTGTGTGAGTGTGTTCATGTATTGGAAGGTAGGAAAGTGATAGCATTTTATAATTAATTGCACTGTATCAACAAAAGTGTAATGTTCAATTCTTACAGTTGTCTTCCTTGACAACTTTGAGGACATTTCCATTTCTAAATGCTAGCTGTGTTTTAAACTTAAAACTCAAGTTTCCTTTGGACAATTTCCGCATGACCCTGAACTTGACCTGCCACGGGCCATACAAACCCTAGTACAGTTCCCTGTGGTGTTTTTCTTAGCAGCTCTGGATTTCTGCCATGGTCCCCCCTTCTCTCCTGGCTCAGGTCTCCCCGTATGACTTCTGTGGGCATGCAGACACATCTCTGGGAGAGTGTTGCGCCGGTGGAATTTCCCCTGAAAACAAATTCTAGAAACTGAAGCTAAGGCCTCTTTCTTGCTCGTGTTTTTTCTCCTCTAGATAACTCAGTTAAAAATAGACAACAACCCATTTGCAAAAGGTTTTCGGGACACTGGAAATGGCAGGAGAGAGAAAAGGTGAGTGGAGACAACTTAGTCACTTTTCGGGCAGTTTGTAGAATGAACCACTGTTCCAGAACTTAACCTTCGAGGGTAGGCAGGGGGAGGCAAGAACTCACACTGAGAGGGTGGAAACTGTCCACTCCCTCTTTGCTATGTTCTTGCCCATGTACAAGTAGGTTTCCTACCTTGGTCTATGACCTCAAAGAATACTGATCCGCTCACATCATAGTTGGCTCTGGAAGAAAAGTAGTGGGAATAACAGATTCCACAGGGATACTAATTAATTGCTGATTAACTTAAGTTCACTCTGGGAAGGTCCTAGGAAAACCGTGCCACTCATTCACAAAATGCTTTGGAATTTTTGCAGTCTTGTCTCCCAAATACCATCAGACAGAGTGGGGGCCCCTTGAGGCATCTCCAGCTCCCCGCTTCCTTCATGGGTCCAATATCATTTTGCATTAAGGAGACAGCTGGGGCTGTAGGAGAGAGACCCTCCCCTCCCCCAGCCCTGTTCAGATTTTTCTACTGAAATCCAGAAAGTGACCTCCAATTTTTAGCCTGTCCCCTGGAGGGGGTGGGTAGGGGGAACATTAAATAATTCCTAGCGTCTAAATACATTTGAACTCCAATTAATGGCTTGGTAAACTGATTACCGTAGAGAGCGCCATGAAATAACCACTTCCTGCTGACCTTAGGAACCAGGCAGGAGCTGGGCAGGCTGCTGCAGACAGGCTGCACTGTTGTCAGGAGCTTGGACATCCAGGTCCCTCCTCTGTGTCACCTGGAGGTTGGCTCTGTGTCTAAGCCACCTCCAACCTCTCTCTTCTTGTGCTAGACAGAATTTCACAGCCAGAGCAAAAGACCCTTCCTAATAACTTAATCTTGAATAAAACATGGCAAAACCCTTCCTGCCTGTACACCCTAGGGCCACACTCTTTGGCCCAGTTAGGCAGGTCAAGGAGAATGCCAGGCCCTGTGTGTCTTGTCCCCAGGGCCAGCAGAGTTCAGAAACTTAGGTGGGAGCTGAGGATGCCCTTGTGGAAAGGGCAGGGCAAGCTCAGAGGGGGTCCCTGTGTCACCCTTATAACGCTGCCTGCCGGCTGTGGGCTTCCGCCTGTAGGAAGCAGCTCACCCTGCAGTCCATGCGAGTATTTGACGAGCGACACAAGAAAGAGAATGGGACCTCGGATGAGTCCTCCAGTGAACACGCGACCTTCAGCTGCTTTGCCCAGGCCTCTTCGCCAGCGGTGTCCACTGTAGGGACCTCGAATCTCAAAGGTGAGCCCTGCCACTTGCACCGTGACTGGACCCAGGTCACCCCAGCCTGGCTGTGCTGGGGGCGGGAAGCAAAGGAGCCCGTCTCCCCTTTAGAAGCTGTTCCCTGTAAACAGGAGCCAAAGGTCAAAGAGAATGCCAGGGGTATCTGGTCTTCCTAGAGCACAGGAGAGCTCTGAACCCCCCTCCCAAAATCCTTTTTTTTTTTTTTTTTTGTCTTTTTGAGACAGGGTCTTGCTATGCAGTTCAGGTTCGCCTTGAGCTCACTTTTGTAGCCCAGGCTGGTCTCGAACTCACACCAATCCTCCTGCCTCAGCCTCCCAAGTGCTGGGATTATAGGCGTGCACCACGACACCTGGCTTCCCAAATCCTCTTTGATGAGTGTGTGTGTGTGTGTGTGTGTGTGTGTGTGGCCATGGCCTCCCCACAGGGTTACCTCAGAACATTGCCTAAGGTGCACCCCGCTTTTCCTCCTCACATTTCTCTGTGTGCTCCCCACCCCCAGTGGAGACCATCTCTAGGTCCTCACTTCACCTCCAGGGCTTGGGAGGGTTTCTCACCCACCAAGGGCTGGGGACGGGGCAGAGACACCAGCCAGACAGCCACAGCTGACTGGGATACTGGTGGGTGGGGATCCAGGGGCCTGCTGGGGTTAGGGTGGGCAAGGAGGTGGTCGATGGGATCCTCAGGGGCTTCCCTTCTAAAAGCGCAGGACCTGTGTATTTGGAAAGTCAAACCCCGCAAGAACAAACCTGTTTCTCAATGAAACCAAACGAGAGCCCTTTATGTCTTCAATCCATGGGGGCTTTAAACAGAAAAAGGTCTTCTTTCTTTCTCTTTCTTTCTTTCTTTCTTTCTTTCTTTCTTTCTTTCTTTCTTTCTTTCTTTCTATTTTGTGGAACCAAGGATTGACCTCGAGCCCTTGCACTTGCCAGGCAGGCGCTTGTTCTTCTGAGCTATCTCCCCAGTCCCTAAGAGTCCCCCTTTTTTTCCCCCCACCTCTGCTAGGACACCCACAGAAGCACAAGCCCCTATGATTTACCTGGGCTCCCATCCCCTAGCTCTATAGGGAGCAGGACACCAACCCAGAAGCCCCCCTGGAAAACGGGGAGTGGGGGAGGGGCACTTGCTCCAGCCACTGCCAGTTCAGATGTTCGGAGTTTTGCAAACAGCTCTTTCCAGAATAACCCACAAATTGGTGGAAGATGCTGACCTTGGTCATTCTCTGCAGAGAGACCCTGATGGTAGCTGGAATGCATCCCAGCAGTGATCTTTAGAGCAACTTGGGCAGAAACCTTTCAAGGGCTTTTATTTTTAAAAAGTCAATTTGCAGTCAAATAGTGCAGCCTCCTCCCTGCACAGTGGGAGCTCAGTAGGTGCTCAATTTAGGAAGGGCCACTGATTTGTAGGACGTGTGCGTGAGGGAGGGGAAGGTGGCTGTGTAATGCTTTGAATTCATTATGGACTTAATTGAATCTAAGAGTGAAGGTGTTCCGTGCCTTGGGCCCATTGGACAGATGAGAAAACTGAGGTGTGCAGAGGCTCGAGGGGCTCACTGGGGTTGTGCAGCCAGTAGGAGGTCGAGGTGGGTTCCCATGTGGGAGCAGACTCCTGTGGCCCAGGCCAAACTAATCCTTCCTCCCGGCTTCCAGACCTGTGTCCCAGTGAGGCTGAGAGCGACGCAGAGGCCGAGAGCAAGGAGGAGCGGGTGCCAGAGACCTGTGACGCGGCCAAGATCTCCACCACCACGTCCGAGGAGCCGGGCCGAGACAAGGGCAGCCCCGACTGCCTCAAGCTCCACCTCTTCGGTGCCGAGAGCAGCAGTCGGGCCCGGGACAGCGTGCGCCCAGACAAGGCGTCCCCGGACTCGCGCCACAGCCCGGCCACCATCTCGTCCAGCACCCGTGGCCCGGGCTCGGAGGAGCGCAGGAGCCCGGGACGCGAGGGCGCAGTGGTGGCCAAGGCCGAGGAGGTGCGCGCGCTGCCCAGCAAGGAGGCCTTCCTGCCCCTGCACGTGCACTCGGACGGGGCGGCCGCCGCGCACCTGCAGGGCCCGCTGCCCGGCCTCGGCTTCGGCCCCGGGCTGGCCGGCCAGCAGTTCTTCAACGGGCACCCGCTCTTCCTGCACCCCAGCCAGTTTGCCATGAGCGGCGCCTTCTCCAGCATGGCCGCCGGCATGGGGCCGCTGCTGGCCACCGTGTCCGGCGCGTCCTCTGGCGGCGTCTCTGGGCTGGACTCCACTGCCATGGCCTCCGCGGCCGCGGCGCAGGGACTGTCTGGTGCCTCGGCGGCCACCCTGCCCTTCCACCTGCAACAGCACGTCCTGGCTTCCCAGGTAAGCCGCGCCTCCAGACCTCCGCAGCCACTCCCCTCGCCGCCACTCCCGCGTGGCATTCCACCGCCAGCCCCCTGGGTGGAAGCTTGAAATAACAATTCCTGTTCCCTGTATTGACCACTGGTGGATGTGAGACCTGTGTCACAGAGTCCCTGAGCACATCTGTCTGCCTTCCGCATAAAATCCCACTGAAGCCAGCAGTGAGGACCCGGCCCTCTCCTGGCTTCGAGCTCTAGTGTGGCTCCTTGGATCTTGCTCTCCAGCGGGTCTTTTAGGACCTTGTTTTTTTCAGGTGGAAGGGAACAGGCCCAGAGATGTTGAGGGACTTGTCTAAGGTCACACAGCCAGCCCCCTTAGTAGAGCCGAGGCTCTTCCTAGGCAGGCTGATGTCAGAGTTACTTTCAGGGCTTTTGTCAGTTTTGGGGGATTTGGCTTGGTTTGGCTTGGAAGCGGAAATGTCTCCGAAATGTGTCTTAGACAGCATTGTCCCCCAGGAATTGGACAAGAGGGGGCTGAGGCCTGGGGAAAGGACCAAGTCCCTGAGTGAGAATCCAGTCCTGGTTCTCCAGCTTTTCCTCCTGGGGGTTCACTGCCACCCACCCTGCCGGCCCCCTCCAGGGCTTCTGCATACAACTGTGCAGGGGTGTGGTTCTCGGAGAAGGCACAGACTGACCACCCTCCCCCCCAGCCCAGCAGAGGGTGTCTGGGCTTTCCTGGGGCGCTCGGCTTTTGTTTTGTCTAAGCACATTCGTCTCCCTTCTGGAGCCAAGAGGCAGGGCTGGCTCTGGAGATGGGAGTGGGGGAGGGGAGCGCAGGCCTGGCCGCTCCGTGCCTCAGTTTCTCTGGCAGCCCCCCTGCCTTTCCCAGGGGGCAGGCGGCCTGCAGGGGAAGGGGACCGGAGCACAGTGCTCCCTTCCTCTCTGCTTTGCTGCTGCCTCTCACTGGCTGAGCCGAGTGACTCTCAGAATCCCACCTGTGTCACCCACCAGCCTGCTGGGGACTTCTTGAGCTCTGTTGGTGCGAGAGATCCCTTAGA
Source organism: Capromys pilorides (assembly GCA_004027915.1). Classification (NCBI taxonomy): domain Eukaryota; kingdom Metazoa; phylum Chordata; class Mammalia; order Rodentia; family Capromyidae; genus Capromys; species Capromys pilorides. The sequence goes on from PVKN010001939.1 coordinate 36,998, forward strand.
CTCCCCTCCCCCCATCGTCCTCTTTTCAGATTTCTTTGGCATTTGGGAAACTCTTAGGATGGGAGTGAAATTTTGGGAGAGGGCCAGAGTGACAAAAATAAATGATCTATGGCCACCTGGGTCCCCAGTGCCCCACACCCAGCCCGCGCCAGCTGCTGCAGCGGGTAGACAGCCTGCAGCCCTGTGGACAGGTGCAGCCACCCGCCCCCGGAGCCCTGTTGCAGTCCGGCCGGCCAGGCGTGCTGACGCGCTGTGTCCTCTCTTCCCCCCAGGGCCTGGCCATGTCGCCCTTCGGAAGCCTGTTTCCGTACCCCTACACCTACATGGCGGCGGCGGCGGCCGCGTCCTCGGCGGCGGCCTCCAGCTCCGTGCATCGCCACCCCTTCCTCAGCCTCAACAGCATGCGCCCGCGCCTGCGCTACAGCCCCTATTCCATCCCCGTGCCGGTCCCCGACGGCGGCAGCCTCCTCGGCGCCGCGCTGCCCGCCATGGCCGCGGGGACCCTGGACGCCAAAGCCGCTGCCCTGGCCGCCAGCCCCGCCTCGGTATCCGCCGTGGACTCGGGCTCGGAGCTGAACAACCGCTCCTCCGCGCTGTCCTCCATCACCGTGTCCCTGTCGCCCAAACTCTGCTCCGAGAAAGAGGCGGCCACCAGCGAACTGCAGAGCATCCAGCGGCTGGTTAGTGGCCTGGAGGCCAAGCCCGAGAGGTCCCGCAGCGGGTCCCCTTAGACCCTCCCGCCAGGACACCTTCATTCCAGTTCAATGAATCTGCAGTGCACTTTTTGGGGATGTAAAACAAACCACGGGGCGGGCTGTGCGCTTCCCCCTCGCTTTGGGGCCGGTGCTTGGGGAGGAGCACTGGCCTCCCCCCCCACCCCCCCAGGGCGAACCCAGGCCCTGGCTTCTCAGTGTGGTTTCTGTGTCGGGGATCTGGCTGGCATTCTGGGGGCTCAAAGAAGCGGCTGATGCACTGAGCAGGAGCGGGGAGGGGAGGGGGAGAAGGATTTTACTCCAGAACGACTTCCATCGAGGCTGCTCTGGAAGCCGGGACTGAAGCGAGGTAGCCAGGCCCCACCCCGGAGGAGGGGGGTTGAAAGCCATCTTCCCTCCGCGAGGATTTCTATATAAATATATATTTTTTCCTTCGCTCTGTCAAGTGGAAACAAAAATTAACAAAAACAAATTTTTAAACAGGGACAAATGAGTACATGAACATGATTCTGTTGGTGAAGATTGGAAACTTTATAGAGAATTGACTTCTGAGGGGTCAGCGCCCAGCACGAGGCTGGGCAGTGAGGCGGAGGGCCGGCAGGTCCTTAGCAGTCTTGTTTAATCTATGTTAAGGAAATTTGTGTCTTTTTAATATTGTGATCTTTTAAGAGCCGCTGTAGGTCTCTTCTTCTTGCATGTTCCACAGTCATGTATTTGTGGGTTTTATTTTGGATGCTTGCTTTTAGAGAGAACGACCCCATCCATCCCCTCTTAATCCTGTGCCCTCAAACCCCAAAGAAATGGGATGGGAGACTTCCAGGGAAGGGCTTGGGGAAAAAAAAAA
>PVKN010001940.1:0-46458 GCA_004027915.1 Capromys pilorides
ATTGAGGTGGCGATGGGGGGTGCGCAGGAAGATGGGGCAGCCGGCGGTGGGCTCCGAGGGGGAGGGGTGGTGACAGCTCCAGCCGCACCGCCCCCGGTGACCCGCAGGACACAAGTGCGTTTGTGCCGAGCCGTGGCGGGGATTAAAGTGCCATACGGCTCAAGCGAGGGGGGCGAAGAGGGTGGAAAACAACTCCCCGCGCGCACAAAGCGCGCATTGTTCCTGCCACCTCCATTATGCCGCGCTGCAGCCAAGAGCCCGTTTCGCAACTGCCCTCCCGGCGGTCGGGCGCGCGCGCGCGCGCGCGCGCACACAAATACACACAGAGGAATTCGTCCCGGCCGAGGCAGGGGGTGGGCGCACTTCGCTGGCTCCGGGAGGGGCCAATCAGGTCCGGGCTTTGTGGGGGGGCGGGGAACGACGACTTGCCGGCGTCTTTCTCTGCTCGGCTGCTTGTCTATTCCAGGCTGGGCTTTTTAATGTCTTCTCTTCCTAATCTCCTCCCCGGCACTTTTCCGTTTCTCTGGCTCCTCCGGCCTGCCCCGAGCACTCCCTGGAGCCTGTAGGTCCCCAGGAAAGGCTGCATCGGCGGGGGTGGGAGTGGAGCGGGCGCTCTCTGAGCTGCTGTCGCCCGCAGATTGCAGCCCCAGGCGCGAGGCGCTAGCCTGCCTGCTCGGCGGAGGACACGTGCGCGGGAGGAATGGGAAGCCTCCCTCTCTCCCAGGAGAGGCTCCTCGAGCACCCCCTCCCCGCTCACTGCCTCCCCCGTACTCCCCCGGCCCAGAGCAGGAGCTGCGGAGTCCCGCGCCGCGCTTCCTCGCCTGCCAGGTTGTGCGTGCCAAGTGGGCCAACTCTGCCGCCCCGCCCTAACCACGCCAGTGCCCAGGCCCTGGCCTCCGCCCTCTCCGGCGTTCCTGGCACTTCACAGACACCGAAAGGGACAGAAAGCTTGCCAGCCTTTGGGGGCCCGGTTCCCCCCTGGGTGCGGAGCCGAGGGGGAAGCAGAATCAAGTCTCCCCGCCCCACTCGGTCTCTGCTGCGCCCTCCTGGTGGGCAGGTGGGGAACTCAGGCTCAGCGAGCGAGCGCTGTCTGGTTTCCTTTACGTTTACAAGCTATAAATAAACTTCCCCCTGGGCGGATGCGCTCAGCGTCCAAGGGCGGCTTCCCGCCGAATCTGGCCGGCGGTTTACGACCTGGACCGGGAGCCTGTCCGAGCGCGGCCTGAGCCCAGGGTGGGGCGCTGGCTTCGGCAGAGCTCAGAGGTCGGCCAGGAGTGGCCGAGTGACCCTTCTGTCTCCCGCGAGGCCGGGGCGCCTTTGCGCTGAGGCCCGAGGGTGGGGCCGGGTGATTTATGAGCCGTCACCGCACCCCGCCCCTCCCGTTTCACTTGTTTTCCGCGTCTTCTGCTCCAACCCGGTTCCCAAAGCCTCCCCCCCAGTCCTGCTCAGCGACGATCACCGCCCTGGTGGGCAGCGTGTGTGCAGGGTGTGGGGGGCCCTCGGTGCTCTCGCGCCTTCCCTAGGCAGGGTGCCAACCTACGGGGTGCAAGGCTGAGCGGCCGGGGGCTGCCTTGTCCAGAGAGGCTGGGAGGAAGGACTGGCCGCGGCTCCGGAAACCACGGGCCTGCAGGGTGGATCCCTGACAATCAAGGTCACGGGACGCGGGAAAACCGCCGTCCCACACCAGAGCAGAGGCCACTGCGCCAGTCAGCGCTGAGGCTCGGGTCTCCCCAGAGCCCCATTTCCGGCAGTGTGGGCAGTGTGCCAGCGTGTAGTTGCCGATGAAGCCCTGAGGCCATGATAGCGAGCAAGCCACCCCGGTGCCCACCCTGTGCCCTCCACTACAGGGGTGTCGTTTCGCTTGGCTTTGGTGGAGGGCAGGGCTCCCCGAGTCGCCAGCAACACGTGTGCATTGGGGTGAGGGGCTGTATACGTGTGCGGGTCAGTGGGAACACTAAAAAGGTGCAGGGCGATTGTGGCAGCTGCTACATTCACTTCCGCTGAGACTTGGGAGGCCGCAGAAGAGAGGCTGCCGATCGGGTGAGCGAGAGCGAGAGTGTGCCCGATCTCTCTCTTCTCCGCCCGAGGCCCCGCTCTCGACTGCTGTTTGTTTAACCCTCCACCCCTTGAGGCAGCTGCGGGCCGAGGGATTCTGGGCGGTGCTAATCCTGGGCCTGGACCCCAGCCTTGGTCCCTGCAAACTCCCCCTCCCCCAGGCTGAAGGTCCGGGTTGCCTGCACCCAGCCAACCAAGCAAACTTCGGGGTGCCATAAGACGTGGACAGAAGAGGACCCTTGGCAAGGTTCCCATTGTTCCCCCGGGGGCCGGGAAGCTGACTCACGCTTAGAGCACAGAGCGACGCGGAGTGTTTTCTCGGCAGCCTTTCCCCGACTGCTTTATTTAGACAGGCTTTATTTACAGTACACATGTTTTCGGCTCGTTCTTCTGGAGGCGGGAATGGAAACTGGGCAGAGCAGTTCTCCCGTGAGCCTTACGTTTAGAAGGGGTCGGGGCTCGGCGGAGTCGAAGGATCCTATTCTTACTTCCTGGGTTCTCTAGTAAGATTAGATTGTAGGAAACAGTGGACGGAAGTGGAGGGCACCTGGGGGGCACAGGGACCTCAGCTCTGAGTGCCCACTCTTCTAAACGCATAGGCAAGACGAGACATTTTGGGAATCGTTTTTGCAGTTAAGAAAGGATGAGGGCTGCAGAGGGTACCAGGGGCAATTGTTAGTTTAGTGTGAAAAATCTCTTGAATCCCACTTCCTGGGCTTCCCCCCCTCCCCCCAACCCTGTGCGTTTGGGCCTCCGGCGCTCCCTGGATCTTGATCTTTGTATTTTGTGAAGGGGCTTACAGTAACTCTTGCAGTGGCACTCACAGGGCAGCCAGTCGGCTGCAAGCTGGCAACGGCTCAGTAAGTGGGGTGGTCCGGTTAGGGACTGCAGGAAATTGCCTGAGCTAGATTAAATATTTTACAAAACCTTCGGGGGGCTTACGGTTAACTTGAAGCTGGCCATGTTAAACCAAACAGAAGTTAACGAGTTCTCTCTCCTGACTTTTTAGGTACAGTTCAGAGAAGATGGGGGGTGGTTTAGAGCTCTTTTGGAGGAAGCAAGTTTAATGGCGTTTCCTCTCATTTTCCTCCACATCGTTTCACTGTGCTGCTTGCAGAGCCCAGTGGTCTCTAGGGTTGAGATGGCAGAAGGACCTTTCTCTGAAAGTCCCTTTTCCAGGGGCTGCTGGGTTGTTAGCTTGTTTCTGACGCCTGCTTGGAGTGAACTACTGCCATATGGGCTGGGCGATGCACAGGCCCTAGGAACTGCAGGCGACACACCATCAGTCGCTCGGCCTCTTCTGGCCTGTCCCTAGGGTTAGTTCTTGAAGGAGAAAGGTCTATGATTCAGGAGTCCAGATCTTGCAGAATTTCCTCCTGGAGCAAATACTGTACTGCACTGGTGGTGGTGGTGGTGGTGGTGGGGTGGCAGGGTTTCCTTTCTTGAATCCCCTTGGTCACTAACTGCCCTTTGCTTAGGTATGACCTCTCTCCCTTGCACACATGCCCAGCCCATTCCCATCTTCAGGCTGTGCCTCTGAGCTCTGCAGGATGGATCTGAACTGTGGCCATTCGAGTGAAGGAGGCAGCTTGACCTTTTCAGGAAGTGAAGAGAAGGCAGATTCACAGCCCACAGCACTGCAGGGAGACCCAGAGCTGCACAGGGAGCTGCAGGCATTGCCACAGCCCCAGCAGCACGAAGGAAGCCTGTAAAAGGAAACCAGCCCAGGGAGGTGGGAAGTGAAGGAGCTTTCTGGTGGTGTGTGTGACCCAGTGAGATGCACAGGCCAGTCAGAGCAAGGGAAACTTTGGTGGTGAGGGGAGCTGGGATGCTGTTGGTGCTAAGCAGTGTGTGTGCCTCAGAGAGGTGGGGTGGGGTGGGGTCAGCACTGGCGCTGCAGTGTGAGAGGACAATCGCTAAAGGAAGCTACTCACAAGAAACGCTGTTCTTTGGAGATGGCTCATCAGATGAGGGACTCCATGCATCAGCTCTCACAAGTCTAGCTTGGGAAGGGCAAAACTGCTAAAGGATAGAGGGCCTGCTGTGTCATTGGGCTTTTAAGCATTGATACTTGGAGTGGTGTCTTTGAGACAGGACCTTCCCAGTGAAAAATAGCAAGCTCTTTACTTCTAAGTCTCAAGAGACCCCAGGCACAGTGACCTCAGAGCCAGCAGTCTGGGCCATCTGGGGTTTGTGCGGTAGCAAAGAGATCCCCAAAGTGTAGCCCTGTGCAGCCCAAGCTCTCCCCTTCCGGGCCCCAGGGAGGGAGGCAGTAAAACAGTGTACCCACAATATGCAGAGGCTAGCGTGCTTTTAGCTGGGGTGAGAAGGTGCCGCCTCAGCTTGGGTGCTGGAAACCATTGTTTGAGTCTGCATCCAGCGCTTCTCCAGCCGGGCTAATTCTCCACGTGTCCAATTCTAGTGTTTGGGGGAAAAAAAAAGCAGCAGTATAGAAACAAAACCATATGACAGGACTGGCTGCAAACCTTGAACACTCAAGAGGGTGGGGGAGGTGGCAGCTCAGAAGGGGGTGAGTAACATACGTGGGGGGAGGGTGGGGCGGCTCACAACTCAAAGTTTCAGCTATTTCCTATCCAATCTCACCTCCCGGCGTGCTCATCTGATGCAGTTCCAACTCTCTCAAACGATTCCGCAGCCCCAGCGCTCGCGGGAGTGCAGAATTAACAGTCTGCAGGCGAGATGTTGCCGCTAGAGGCGACGCATGGAGCCCGGAATGCGTTCGCGCGGGCCCGCAGCTCAGAGCCTCCTCGCCGACCCGTGAGGTTCAATTCTCCCCCACTGACCAGGGAGGAGAGATCTGTCTACACACCCTTTGCAGACTGGAATGGGGAGGGCAACAGGGCGGACAAGGCTTTTCGCAGAGAGGCAAATAGAGCCTGTATACCTCTCTGCGGTGCGATGTTCCGACCACACGCCACCTTCCATCTTCCTTAGATGCAGAGCCACACAAAATAGCCAGAAGGTCAGACGTTTAGCTATGGGTTGAAGCTTTCTCTGCCTGTTCGCCCCTCCTGGGTTCTCTAAGAGGCCTGTGCCTCCATGCCCCATCCCTACTTCCTCACTGGCAGGAGCCAGTGGAGGTTACTTCTTCCACTCTTTGGAGGCCAACGGCCAGGAGCTTTGTTCTCTCGTGGCTACTCCCTTCCCCCTCTAAGTCATCCTCGCCTGCACTGTATCTGCCCCCCTTCCACAGCCGCGCACACAAACAACCAGGTTCATAATCTCATTAGCATAGGCCTCGGTCTGGGTGACCACGGAGCTCCCAGCACGCCCGGACACAGCGGTCTATTTCATAGCAAGCTAGAGTCTCAACCAAGCATACTCCCGGGCCGGGTGTTGTTGGTGGTGGGGTGTTGCGAGGGGCGGGGGAACATTCGCTTAGGGGCAGGCTTGGAAGAGGAGGCCGCCCGGGACCGCCTGAGCAAGGCCCCTCCCAGCGCCCAGTTGCCGTGGTCCCCGGAGCAGATGGCAACTTTGTCTCCTGGTGTGCTCGCAGCGACTTTCAACACATTCAAAAGGCAGCGCTCAGGCTGTCGGGGAAGCCTCGCTGACATTCAGAACCGATTAAAGACCCGAGACGGTGCCAGGCGCAGTGGAGAGTTATGAATTAATCATGGGGGTTACCGATATCTGAGGCTCCCCAGGGCGGCCCCTCTATTATTAAGCAACCCCCACTGCCCACTCCTGACCCCCTCCCGCGGAAAAGGCGTAGGCGCACCATCTTTTTGCACTGCCCCAATTAACAGCCATGGGCAATGTGTAAAGTGTTTGCCCTGCCACCCTCGGTGCGGACTCAGGCTGGGCCACGGGCCTGCCAGACGGGCCCAGAGCCCAAAGCTCAGCTTTGGGGACAGGCTGGGGTGAGCGCTAGGCTCTATCTAACCCGAGATAGAGTGGAGTGAGGCCCGATCTTAGCATCTGAGGCTCAGGCTGTTTCCCTTTACCTCCATGGCGTTATGTGTGTGTGTGGGGGGGGTGTCCTTCACTTGCTTACCGTAGAGGCCCTGGCCAGTGGGCAGCATTAGGGGCTACCCACAGCAGAGTACGTGCCCTGGGTCCCTGAATAGCGTCAAGCTGGTGGAGTTGAAATTCTGGCAATGTTCCAGACAAGGAGAAATAAGATTTGCCTATGCTGTGAAATCCCGAAGAGTCCCTAGGGCCTCTTAGGAGGCCTACTGACCGGAGTGCCCACGCTGTGTCACCCTAGGTGAACCGCACCCCTAGGAAGCCAAGCACACATCTCCAACACTAAACCTGCTGTCTGCGTGTTGTTAAATCACGCACACTGTTCTAATCTCCCCTATTTATTTCCCAGGCCTGCCTGGCCACAGATTTCTGCAAGACGGAGCAGTCTTCGGGTTCCTCCTGCTTCCAGAGGGGCCATAAAAAACAGATGGTCTCATTAGGAACAATTTATGCATATATATTTCGAAGAGTTCAGCAGAGCCGGGGTAGGTTTGCAGCCCCTGCGTCAGGCAAGAACAAAATATCACCACTTGCAAATGTTTCCAGTTTGCAAAATAATGGCCTATCCAAAGTAGCTAAGCAACGAATAACTCAAATACTAGAAGGGTAGATGCCAATATTATCACATTGGTGATGTTCCATAAACTGTCCTCCGTGGTCACTGGATTTGGGAGGGAGGATCCTGATCCTCACACCCCTATGCCCGAGGCTTCCTTTCAATAACTATTTCCAATCTCCAAGTCAAATCACTTATTAATTATAGAGGCAACTCGAGCAAACCCAATTACCCGTAGGCAGCCCTTCCCAGATGGGAAGTCTGTCTTGCACAGCTCTGACGGTGGCCCAATTTCTGGGGAGGCTTCTTTTGCGTCCGATTTTTTTTGGTCAGTAGTCCGTGAGCAGCTTGAATGTTTCCTCTCCCCATTTCTTCCTAGAGGCAACTCTTTTTTTTCTACCCTGTTCCCTTTCCTTTCTCCAAGGAGACATCCGGCCCTTCAGGAGGCACTGCCTTAAGGCTAAATTTACCACAGCGCCAGGTTTAAGCCTTAGGTGTTGCAGACCTGGCATTGGAATGGCGGAAGCCTAGACAGAGCCCTATTCATCTGCAAACTCGGAAGGCTGAACGATTCACTGGGTTGACTGCTCCTGGCCTCCTCTGTCCGCCCTCCAGGCCTAGCCGGTGCCTTGAGCCTCTGTGGTCTTGTGAGGTGTGTACCGGAACTGCACAGGGGTACCTCTGGTCGGAATCAAGGCATCTCACTTGCAATGCAGCCACAGGCCTGGCGGTGTGGCAATAATAATGCCAACCACCAGGATATTATGCCAAGCATTTCACCTATTCGTGCATGTAACTTCTCAAATTGTGCAGCCACACTATTTATAAGGACATCATTTCTCTCATTTTGCAGATAAATGGGTTAAGAACCTCGCCTCAAATCACCGCGCTGGTTGAAATTGAAGCCCTCAATCCAAAACCTGGGTTTTCATTCACAGCTTCAAAGACACTTTTCTGGAATAGCATAAAGCTAGGGGGAGGGAACGGGACTGTTTACTTGTACCGAGGGCCTGGCAGGCGAAAAGCCTCAGAACGGAGATTTCAGGCTGAGAGATCTAGAGGTCGAGCTGGGACTAGGGGAGTCCTCCAAGGGAACGGAGACTTGGAAAATGGGCTCTCTTGGCCTGGGGGCCAGGGGCAGAGGTGTGGTTGCGCTGGCGAGCGGCAGGATTGCAGGGTGAGGCGCGGCTGTCCTAGTTGCGCAGCGTGTGCAGAAGGGTCCTGCTGGCCTTTCGTGACTGCGAAATTCGCTGCCCAGGCCGTAGAGCTGGGGGACGCACTGTGGAGAACCCATCTTGGCGATGCGGGGGCGGCGTGCACAGTGCGCCGAGCCTCCGAAGGTCCCCAGAGGCAGCTGGTCTCGGGCGCGCTTCCCCGCGCCCTCGCTAAGATGGAGCTAGCAGTTCCTCCGCGTAGGAGGGAGGGGAGCCCAGAGACGGATGCGCGGGCGAGCTGGTAACCGTCTGCAGCGAGGAGTGTAATTGCCCCTGTGACCGCGGGCGGTGAGGGCGGGGCGCTTGCCCAGCCTCCTCCCTCCTACTCCACCAGCGCCTGCGAGCTGCTTTAGGCTGCGAAGGCGCCGGGCACCTCAAGGGCCTGGTGGGCGCTGCGCGAGGCTGGGCGGCCCTCGCCACCTGGATAGCTGTCCTCGCTGCTCCCGCCTGGGGCCTCCCTCTCGAGCGCCCACCACCTCCCTTACTCCCTAGGCTCCTTCCAGCCTCCGCCTTCCTCTCCTTTAGGATTCGCCTTGGTCAGGACCCTGGGCTTTCAGCTGCGCCCCAGCTGTGACTCCGCCGCCCCCTTCCCTAGAGAGTAGCGTTGTGGGGACCCGGCTGCCAGCCTGGGGTGTCGGGAGAGCTTTGTGGCCCTCTGCTCCACCCCTGGCCTGGGCGGGTCCCAAAGCCTACCCACCTCCGGTCGCCCTGGGTAATCGTAACTGCACTGCGCGGCCCAGAGCCGCAGGTCTCGGGGTCCGGAGGCAGACAGGACTTGGGGGCCATCCTTGCGTTCCCCCAAACTTCCAGTGCCCTCGGTTTGTGCGCTTTGCCCTTTGGTAGGTTCCTGGCCCCCGGCTGAGCGGAGGGGGCAGAGCTGCAAGTGGAGAAGGGGGCCGGGACTGGCCAAGGATTCCGGAGTTTGTAACCCGTGTAGTTTCTGGCTTTCACGGCTCGTTTGAAATCCTCCCACAGGAACATGTCTGCCAAGGAGGCCTGCGCGCCTCGGAGCCCCGCGCGGCCACCCTGGTGTGTGAGTGCGGGCTATGTGTGCGTGTGCCTGCGGGCCCCGGGAGCGCAGGAGCGAGTTGGCCTCGGCTCCACCCGGCAGCAGCACTGTGAGTGCGGTGCGCGACTCAGGGCCTGGCACCTGGCCCTCCTCTGCCCTCGGCTCAGCTGGCACCCTGCGCCCCTCTCGCCTTCCTCCCTGCCCCCTCAGCAGACACTGTTAACCCAAGCAGGTGACGGCGCCAGGGCGCACGGTGTGCATTGGTCTTTATACCTCGTGAGTTCAACACTAATGAGTTATGGGTTGGCCCACGAAAACATAATGTGTAAATTAGGAATTTAATGATGTGTAAGATTAAAAGCTGCGCAGGGTTGCATTTATTTAAGGCTGCCATCTTGTGTTCACAGAGAAATTACTTGAACGACATTGACCCACCCCCCCTTGCCCATAGGACTGGAAATGGCACGGAGGTGGGATGATGTGGGCTGTAAGGGGTGCCAAGCGGTGGCACTCTAGGGCTCTGGAGGCTCCCATAGGAGAAGGAGGAGGCCTGGGCACCTTCCTGGTAGTAGACAGCTGTCTTCGAGTAGGGCCCCTCCCAGGAAGCTTGGGAAGCCCCTTCTTCTCCTTGCCCTTTCTGGCTCCCCATTGGTAAAGCCCACAGGGCCTGTCAGTTTCTTCCGGTCCTGGCTCCCTCCTTCATTGTAGGGTTTGTTTACAGAAAAAAAAAAGCCAACAACTCTCACCCCCCAAAAAAACCCACAAAAACCCCTTGTGTTTTCTAGGTTATTGTTATGTATCCATCACCCTTTATTAGCCCAAGCCGCAAGTGTTGGGGCTGCTCTCATTGATTTAAAACCCAATCCCATTTGACTGCCAGGGTCCCAAGCCAAGCCTCTTTCTGTAGACTCTTTCTCTTTTTCTTCCCAACCCCTCCCCCCCCCCCCTTTTTTTTTTTTTTTTGGCAAACTAGGCAAAATGGAAAGCACAGAATCCCCACCTTTGTGTCCTGACACAAGGGCTTCTTGCCAGGTGTAGCCTGTCAGGCCATAGGCCAGCAGCCCCTTACCTCTGTCTTGGCTGCTGCTGCTGCAGATGGAGAGACATGCCAATGTTTTCAGGGACTATATCGCCCTTGAGGCTTCCTTTCAGGTGCTCTTCAGACCTGGGGGAGGAGAGAATGTCTTCTTGGGTGGTTAGAGCAGAATGGCCACCAGGCTAGCCATCCATCTGGTTCCACTGCTAGTGTGACCCCATGCCTCTTTTTGGACAATCTCTGGCCAGTTGTGCAGCAGCTCAGAAGGGAACAAGACGTGGCTGGGTGTTCGTGGCGTGGCTGCTTGGGAGTAGGACTCCTGGGTCTTTTTTCCCTAGGGGGCTGCTTGGGGGAGGGGAGGGGGGAAGGGGTGGGAGTGGGGAGGTGGGAGGATGAGTCCTGTGGTGGAGCTGTTATTTTTGGAGGATCACAAAGAGGAATGAACAGATGAAGAAGAGGGTGGGTTCATGAATTTTTATTTGAGGAACAAAGGCTTGTTCTGGTAAATGATAAGAGTCCTGGGGTCTCTGCAGGCTGTCAAAGGCCTCCGGAATGTGTGTTCTAGGCTGGGAAAGAGTTAATGGGAGAAACCAGGGCCTGGTTTGTCTGTTTGCTCAGTCTTCAGCTTATCTAGCCAGTTGCTGCAGGGTTATAACTTTTAGAAGTTTCATTCTCTTCCCACTGGCTGGGAGTTTCAGAAAAAACGCCTGCTTAAGTAATCATGATAATCCTTTCAAATTCCTTAGGGGCTGAGGCTTTCAGTGTTCGCATTTGAGTCCTGTAAAACAATAACAACAAAAACCAAAGAGAAAGAAGACAAGGAGCAAAGAAGGCAGCCCCTCCATGGGTCTCCCTGGAAACTTGCCTCCCTGATGTGGCTGCACTCCCTAGATCCCCCTTGGAAGTTTCTGCGTAGCTTAAAGTGCTAGTGCCAGGCCTGGCTCCTAGCCAGGAAAGGAAAGATCAAAGAGAAGCCAGGTGAGGGACTGTTTTCCCTTCTGGGCCCTCCTTGGGGAGCTTACGTTAAGAAGCTGCTCATTGTCCAGAAGGTCAGGTTTTCGGGCTGAGAAGGTGGCAGGGCTACTGTAGTTGTGTCTCTTAGCCCCTCCAGCCAATGGTTTCCTATTTGCATATGTTTTGTGATGCCCCCAAAGGGGTCCTTTAGTTCTGGACCTGCCTTCCTTACCCAAGATCATTCCTGCCATGGAAAGATACTTTGTCCCCACCATGCTGTCTCTGCTTGATCTATTTTGGAGGGATTCCAGCCACCCAAGTCCCTGGGGTAGTTTGGCATCCTTCAGTTCAAGAGGATTTTCTTTCCCTAAGGAAATTCTGCCCCGAGTTCTCAGAATTGGTTGTCCACAATCTGTTCCCATTTCTGGCGATGTTCTCCAGTGTTCTGTCAAGTGCTTCACAAACCTTTCCCAGGAAGGCTGCTGCCTGCTTGGCTGCAGAGGTGCTGATCTGCCCATTCTGACTCTAGTTCATGGCCCAAGCAGCCCAACCAGCACACGGATGCCAAGGCGATCTCCTTCCCTGTCTGCATCTTGGTGAGCTGAGGGATGCGCTGGTGTCCACAGGGACTTTCAGCTCTGCTATTCTGCCATTCTCTTCGACCAGGCTGCAAGTAGCCAAGGTTCTAGCCCCCAAGATTGGACCAGCTGGATGCTTGTAAAAGATAGTTTTTGATCAGCTGGGCGGCTTGGGTGTTTAGGGCTCTTTTGGCATCTCCTTAGAGCTGCTGTGATCAGCAGTGTCAGCTTTGCCTGGCCAGCACTCTATCCCCTTCTGGACACAGAAGCCATTCTTTGTTTGGGGAAACCACTGCTCTCTGATCCTTAATCTCTGGGCTCTGGAGGGGAGGGCACCGACTTTTCCTGGCTATAGGAGGGCAATGAGTGTAGCAGTGGAACTTTCTATCTAGAGGTAAATGTGTGATCTGAGGTATCAGAAAAATTTTAGAGCTTGCTGTTTTTAGTGGAAAAGAGAGGGACTGGGCAGATAGAGGGGCCAGGGAGATAGCTCAGGGGCACAAGTGCCTGCCTGGCAATTGCAAGATCTTGAGTTTCCCTTCTCTCTCTCTCTCTCTCTCTCTCACACACACACACACACACACACACACACACACACAAACACACACACACACACACACACACACACACACGAGAATCACATTTATTGGTTTATTTTATTTTATTTATCTTATTTATATTTTTTGGCTTTTTTGAGACAGGGTCTCACTATGCAGTTCAGGCTGGCCTTGAACTCACTTTTGTAGCCCAGGCTGGTCTGGAACTCACACTGATTCTCCTGCCTCAGCCTGCCAAATGCTGGGATTATAGGCATGTGCCAACACGCCAGGCTGTTTGTTTGTTTTGAGGCAGGATTTCACTATGTAGCTCAGGCTGGCCTCAAACTCATGGCAAACTGGAGCTCACACCTCTTGCCTCAGCCTCCCAGGGGCTAGGATGACAGGTATGTGCTACCACACTTGATGAGAATCACATTTTCTACTGGAGTTGGCAAAAGATAGGCTGTCAAATCTGTCAGCCTACGAATGGAGCCAATAACTCCTGGATCCAGTTGGACTGAAGCTAGTTCTGTCCCAGGATGTTTCAGTTACATGTGCCCATAAGTCCCCTTGCTTTCGTTACACACTTTTGGCTTTGTTTTGCTTTGAGTCAGGGTCTCACTATGTAGCCCAGGCTGGCCTCAAAACTTGCAGCAATCTTCCTGCCTCATCCTTCTGAGATTACAGGCATGAGCCACCATGCCTGGCTTTGCTTCCATCGCCTTGACCTGGCTTTTCTGTCACTTGCAGGTGGCAGTCATGATCTATCTGCCATCTCGGGTGGAGGTCATTACCCCCAGATAGGTTTGGAGAAATTAAATCCAGGCAGTATGGAGCCAGGACGGAAGCCCAGATCTTTCCTCTCACTGCAGCGCATGGGTGGAGGAGCTTTGGCATCATTTTCCTCTGCACAGAACACTAGCCATGGTGAGCTCCTCATGCAGGCCATCCACTTTTAGCCCATATCAAGGGAGAATGTTTGCTTTTCTTGCTGGTGGGCCTGTCCATGATTTCACACTTTTCTCCCAAAGATTTTCTTCTTTCTTTCTTTCTTTCTTTCTTTCTTTCTTTCTTGCCAGTTCAGCCTGCCCTAAGGGGTGGGGCTGGCACAACATGTGGTACCAGGATCAAACCTCAGTCCCTGCAGCTGCCTAAGCTTGTCTAAGCAGGTGCTTTAGACCACTGAGCCATCTTGTCACCCCCTTTCTTTTCCTTTTTTTTTTTGAGACAGGGTCTCACTATGTAATTCAGGCTGGCCTTGTGCTCACTTTTGTAGCCCCTAGGCTGGTGTCAAAAAGATCCCCCTTGCTCAAGCTCCCGAGTGCTAGGATTATAGGCATACACCACCATATCTGATTCTGGGTCAAGATGGTATACCAGGGCATCTGGGACTGAGACTGCACAGCATGTGGTGCTGAGGATCGAACTCAGGTCCTTGTGCTTGCCAGGTAGGTGCTTATGCCTCTGAGCTATCTCTCCAGACCCCCAAAGGTTTTCCTAAGCTGAGCTAGCCTCCAAGTGATCTTTCTTCTTTGGTTTCCTGATCCTCTTTCCTAGGGACATTTCCTTGGTTCTCATCCATTCCCAGCACTCCCTAGGTCTGCCTCTTCATTCTCCATTATGGGGGTAGAAAGCTGAATTCTCCAGTTGGCCATATTCCTTTACACCTACTGGTGGTCATGTGACTCAGTGCTGGTCTATGAGAGGTGAGCAGACTGAATAAAGCAACATTTTTAATGGAGAAGACTTTGCATCTTCTGTTTCTCTCCTGTCTGAAGCATGAACGCTATGCCTGGAGGTGCAGCATCCCTTTCGGGACCACAAGGATGAACACCATGTCCTGCAGATGACAGAGCAGGAAGATAGGAGGGTGAGGGCCCTCGGCAACTTGAAAACAAGCACTGGATTTTGTATGTTACTCTGGATTTCTTGCTATCCAAGGAAAAGAAGCGTCTTTGCTCCAAGCCATTACTGGTTGGGATTTCTATTTACTGATATACCTGTGCTTGTTTCCTAGTTCAGCTCTGAGTTGCTATATGGTCCTAGGAGTGTGAGCTCACCTCTGTGGACCTCTGCTCCCTCATTTGTAGAATAAGTATTTGTGAGTACATGACTTAGAAGATTATTTTTTTTCATTTATGTATTTGGTATAGGTCTCACTACACAGCTTGGACTCATAGTGATCCTCCTGTTTTCAGCCTTCTCAGTGCTGGGATTATAGACATGCGTCACCACGCCCAGTCTCAGTGGCTGGCTCAGTGCACCTGGGGACAGGGCCAGCACAGTATGTGGTGCCAGGCTGACTTGACCCTGTACCTCATCATCTCAGGCTCCCTTCTAGTCTCCTGACTTCCCGGTCTGCTCTACTTTCAAAATTTTGGGCCTGGGGAGATAGCTCAGTAGAATAAGTGCTTGCCTGACAAGTGCAAGGGCCTGAGTTCAATCCCCAGTTCTGAAACAAAAAAAAAAAATATTTTTGCAGGGTGTAGTGGTGCATGCTTGGATTTTCCAGCCATTGGGAAGGCTGAGGCAAAACATTCCAAGTTCTACCGCAGCCTGGGCAACTTAGTGACTTAGTGAGACCCTATCTCAAAATAAAAACTAAAGCAGGCCTTGGGTTCAGTTCCTAATACAGATTTTATTAATTTAATTTATTTATTTATTTATTTTTGTCTTTTTGAGACAGGGTCTTGCTATGCAGTTCAGGCTGGCCTTGAGCTCACTTTTGTAGCCTAGGCTAGACTCGAATTTGCACCATTTCTCCTGCCCCAGCCTCCTAAGTGCTGGGATCAAAGGTGTGTGCCACACCCGGCTCCTAATACAGATTTTAAAAGAAAAGGAAAGAATTTTATACTTTACCCCTGGATCAATACAGTGCATAGTTAGACTATTGTGCTTAAACATTCCTTCTGGTTCTTCCTGCCTGTAGAGCAGACTTCTGACACTGAATGTCTGTGAGCTGGCTCCTTTGCTTTTCCTAGCCGATCTGCTCTGTGCAGGGCCCCTCCTTGGGAACACACTTGGGCTTGATGCCTGGAACACTACAGTCAGCCCGCAGCTGTCACTGACTTTGTCAGTGTCATCCCAGTGTCTTGATTGCTCCACACTGCACCTCCTGCCCTCCAGTGTTTAACATGGTTTCTCTTTTCCTCTTGAATTTCCAACACCTTTTTTTTTTTTTTTTTAATTTCTTGGCAGGACCGGGGTTCAAACTCATGACCTTGCACTTGCCAGGCAGGCGCTTGTGCCACAGAGCTATCCCCCCGGCCCCCCAACACTTTTTTTTTTGAGACAGGGTCTCACCAAGTAATTTTTTTTTTCCTACCTCAGGTTTATTTGTACAAAGAGCACAGGAGGACACCAGCCCCCCACAGATGGCACCCCAGGGGTCACACCAGTCCTTCTGTTTTTACATCAACAGATAAGAGGCTTTTACTGGGGAGCCTTCTCGGGGGCCTGGGCACCTTTGGGAGCTTGGGCTGGCACAGAAGCTGGACACTGGTGTTGGCTGGAGCAGAAGCTGGAGACTGGGCCTTGGCTGGAGACTGGGCCTTTGGCCAGCAAGGCCTCTGACCCTTGGCAGTTCAGGCTTGGATACGCTTCCTAAGCTGGGGGGTGGGCAATATAGGCAAGTCAAGCGAGCATGAGATTTACTCCCTTAGGGATGATCTTGGGCTTGACCTCCTTGAGCTTGACAACGGCCTTGACAGCCTCAGCGCATGCACTCACAGCCTTGGCATTGTTTGCTTGCATCTTCTTGAAACCCTTCTTGCTGTGCTTCTTGACAAAATGCATGTTCCTAAGGAACTTGGGATGTATCCCCTTCAGAGATTCATATCTTCGTGACTGAGGTTTCTTTTTCTTTTTTTTTTTTTTTTGACAGAACCAGGGATTCAACTTAGGACCTTACACGTGCCAGGCAAGCACTTATTCCACTGAGCTATCTCCATGGTGCAATGACAAAGGTTTTTTCATTTTTTTTTCTTTTTTCTTTTATTTTTTAAATTATGGCGGGCTCAGCCTGCCCTGGGGGTGGAGCTTGTGCAACATGTGGTACCTGGGTTGGAACCTCAGTCCCTGCAGTTGCTTAAGCTTGATTAGCAGGTGCTTTAGACCGCTGAGCCATCTCATTGGCCCTTGACTGAGGTTTCTTGATGCCGTTTCTGTGCCATTTTCGGGACTGCTTGTGCGTGGTGTGGTTCTTGGACTTGGCCATAACTGCCCTATAAATCATGGATGCCAAGTGTCTGGAACCAGAAGAAGAAAATCACCATGTAATTTAGGCTGGCCTTGAACTTGCAGCAATCTTCTTGCCTCAGCCTCCTGAGTGCTGGGATTACAGACCTGTACCACCAACACTCTTTGTAGCATTATTTGATTTCTACTTTTTAATGAACTGGAGATTGAATCTAGGATTGTTCTGCTACTGAGCTACACTCCCAGCCCCCCTCCCCTTTTAAAATTTTGAGACAGGATCTGGGTAGCGTCAAACTTTTAATCTTCCTTCCTCAGTCTTCTCTAGTGCTGAGGTTACAGGCATATCACCATTCTGGCTTCATTTGAATATCAAAATACTATCTGTTCTAAGTGTGCATTTGTAGCCCTCTTGATTATAGGGTGTGGTTACGTGACACACAGGGTCTGCTATATAGCAGGTACTTGGCTCATTATCGGAGACAAAGAATAAACCAAACCTGCCACCAAACTGAGGCAAGCATATGCGTGTAGAGTCACCTGCTGGTGGTCAAAGACATGCCCATGGCCTTTGAGCCCTGGTGTACTCACTTGGGAGTCGATTTACAAGAAGGTCTCTGACACCATACTGGTGGGAAGCCAAAGTTGCTGTAGAAACAGACCGTAAGTGGCTTTATATGTCAACATAGCTGGGCAGTATGTATAGCAGGAGTGTGCGTAGTAGCCATTTTGTAGTACAACTCAGCTGTGTAACAAATGATCCCAGATCACTGTGGCTGCCCACAAACCTTTCTCACTATGAGCTGTGTGTTGGATTTAGGTCAGTGGTGTTCTTCTGCTGTTCCCAGGTATCAGCTTGAAGCAGTGGCAGCTCCCAGTGACCGTGTTCTTCTTGGGGTGGATGACAGGGGTGTTGGAGGCCAGGCCAAACACAGGAAGTGTGTTGGGAACCTCTCACCAGATCCCTTTTACACATTTAGCTGGATGCTGCTTAACAGACGGGGCACTTCTGTTGGAGAATGGCACCATGTGTTCACACCAACCCAGATGTTACAGACCAGTTACGTGTCGCGACCTCTGCATGCAGTCAAGGGAGGTGGTAAGCGTGTGACAGATGAGGCTCCCATTGGCCTAAGATGGCACAGGTTGATAATGGACTTTTCACAAAGAGAAAGTATCAATAGAAGGAAATCACTAAAATAATGGTCAGTGGTCAGAACTGGTCATGATGGTGCACACTTGTAATCCCAGTACCTTGGGAGGCTGAGGCAGAAGAACCACAAGTTCAAACCCAGCTTGGGCAGTGTACTGATTTTGCAAGACCTTATCTCAAAAAGAGAAAAGAAAAAAAGCAAACCCAGTCCTGCCCCCCAAAAAAGGATGGGACTGTATAAGAGGAAAAAAATGCTAAAAGGCTGCGGGTGTAGTGTAATGTTAGAGTGTATGCTTAGCATGCGTTAGGCTGTCGGTCCTCCCCCCCAAAAGATAAGCCATGTAGTGTAATAAATACATAAGCCAGTAATGCAGTTGTTATCATTGTTCTGTGCTGTACATAACCAAGTGTATTACTTTTTTCCTATTTTTAATTAGTACATATTAATTATACAGATTAATGAGTTTCATTGGCATGGTTTTATACATGCGCATAACCTACTCAGATTGAGTTTACTGCCCCCCACTGCCCCCCTTGCCCTCCCCTCCTCCTGCATTATTCTCCTGTGTGACTGGAAGTGCCATAAGTTCGTCTACACTAGCATTATCATGAACAGATGTGGAGTGTACTGAGTTGTGACGCTACAACCATGTCACGAGGCGATGGAGCTTTTCATCTCCAATTCATGCACCCTCCTCTAACCACTGGGGTTGAGCCCAGGGCCTTCACACTGAGCAGCAACTCCAGCCCTTTTTAATTCTGAGACAAGGTCTCATGAAGTTTTTCTGTTGCCCAGACTGGGTCTAAGCTTGTAATCCTCTTGCCTTAGCCTGCTGCCAGAGTGCTGGGGCCACAGGCCTGCATCACTACCCCCGCCTCAGCTGTGTTCTTATCTCAGGGCCCCCCATTGCCTATGTATACGAAGCTCACTGCTGACTGAAATGTTGCTAAGCAGCACGTGTTTGTGTTCCGTGGGGCAGTGTCACATGGCTGAGCTTCACAGCAGCTGGGCTGAAATAGCCTCCTCCAGCAGTGGGCTGCAGACTGTTCCCAGGCCACCTCCCATCTACCACAGGGTGTGCAACCCCCTCCCCCAACACACACACTGGAGACCTGTGGGAGGATGTTTGGGTGTGGCTGGCACCATGGCGTGCCACGTAGCCCTTAGGACTCATGGGCAGAGCCATCAGGAAACGTCTATCGAGCTGGGGAAACCTCCTGTCCCTGGCCAGAGCATGGGCTCAGCAGGGGGCTGGTTAAGGACATCACAGGGGATATCACACAGCAATTATTCCACCTCAGTGGCTGTCTGCCCTCGTTGTACTATTCACTCTTAGTGGGGAAGGATTTCCATTCCCATTTACTTATGAAATATTGGTTCTGGGGCCGGCGAGATGGTTCAGTGGTCTAAAGCGCCTGCTTAGGAGGGCTCAGGCAACTGCGGGGACTGCAGTTCGATCCCTGGCACCACATGCTGTGCCAGCCCTACCACCAGGGCAGGCTGAGCCAGCCACAAAATGAATAAATAAAGAAACAAACAAACACAACAAGCAAACAAACAAATAAATAAATAAATTTTTTTTTTTTAAAAAGAAATATTGGTTCTGTCGGGGTCCTTCAGGAGCAAGAAGAGAGGCCCACAGTCTTGATATAGGGGGCAGCAGCTATGTGCTGGAGCTGCACACATCTTACTCCCACTTGTTGGGAACCAGGTAGCCCCTAGAGTGTCAGTACCTCTCAGTCACTGAGATCCCCTGCAAGTACACCCCGGCCTCTCCAAGGCTTCCCCAGCGTGGTGCTCCCAGGCTGCTTCTGAGGGTGGCTGCCCACTGAGTGAGGACAGTCAGTCACACCCACCTCTTCCCTACTGTGTACTTAGTGATTTTTTCCTTTTTTCTTTTTTTTGCATTTCTGAGAATCGAACTCAGCACCTTGTGCTTGTCGGGCAGGCACTTAAGCTGCTAAGCTATATCCCTAGCCCATTTCTTTTTTATTTTGGTACTGGGCATGGAGTCCAGGGAGCACTGAACTACATCTTCAGGCCTTTTTTACTTTTTCTTTTGACACAAGGTCTTGCTAAGCTGTGAAAGGACTCAAACTTTACATCCTCGGTCTTAGCCCCCCAGAGTGCTGAGTAAAACATTTGGTTTTTAAATGTAGTCAATTCTAGAATGAGGTTGATTGGCTGCCACTTGGACAGAGGTGGCCCTGTGGTAGGAAGCCTAGGAGGAAGTGGCCAGATGTGCAAACCCTACCCATATGGGCGCCTTCCCATTGAGCACATGCAGGTGACCCAGTGTGGAACGCCCCAGAATGAACAGTGGGACTAACTGTGCCCCTTTGGGAGAAGGTTGTGCCAGCTGACACCCCTCCATCTTGAGGAGGGATCTTGCTAAGCCACTAAGTTGCCCAGGCTGGGCTCGAATCTGTCTTCCTGTCTCAGCCTCCTGGCACAGGTGGTGCCATCAAACTGTGTTTTTTTTTTTTTTTTGGCAGGACCAGGGTTTGAACTCATGACCTTGCACTTGCCAGGCAGGCACTTGTGCCACAGAGCTATCTCCCCAGCCCCTCAAATCCTGCTTTGACACAGGGTTCTTTAAGGCTTTTTTTGACTCACTGAGAACACCAGAAGTATATGCTAAATAATAGAAGAAATGAATGGATGAATGAGTGAGGAGGGCGACAATAGTTTGGGATTTGTCCCATCCTTGTCTCGTGTGTTTTCAGTCCCTGCTCCACACACACAAAGGCCATCAGCACTTCCTGCTGGTGCTGCCGCCAGCCCTGCAGATCCTTTGGCATAGGGTTGGCAATCTCCTAAGGAGAAAGGGATAATTTTGTCTCCTGTCACGTAGCAAAATAAAAGCTTTTGGCAAGCAGGAAGAAGACTGGGAGGCTTTCGTTGCCACACATATAATTAGAGCTTTAGGCTAAACCCATGCTGGAGGAGGGAAACATTAAATTTTAAGGTGCATGCTTTTTTGTTGTTTATTTATTCTTAAAAAATTAAAAGAGGGCTAGGGACATGGTGCAGCGGTAGCGTGCTTGCCTGGCATGTGTGAGGCCCTTGGTTCCATAGCCAACGCTGCAGAAAAGAAAAAAAGGGAAAGAAAGCAGCTGCCTTCCTTCTGCTGACCTCTGGGGCTTGTTCCCGCTGGCCAGGGTGACATCCCAAGCACCTCATTGGACTCCAGGCACTGCTGGCCCTGAGGAGAGCTGCATGCAGAGCATTGGGCAACCAGGCCGGCTCCCAGCACACCATTTCCACATATGGATATTAATTTATGTGATCACTTGAGTACAAACGCTCAGCTGTCTCCATAAGTTATAGAAGCAATCATCCCGGGGAGCATCGGAGACGCCGAGAGTCAATTCTTGTGTAATAATTTCATATTCGAGCCAGGGATGCCAAATCATGGCCCCTTTGGATAAAATGTGGGCCTGTGGAAACGCTCCCCTCCCCCTCTTTATTATCGTGCATTTTATTTCTCCATAAAATATGTTTATGCCCTAGGAAAACAAACCATGCCACAGAGCCAGGCTGACAGTGGGCTGCCGGGGGTGTTGTCTTGGTGCTGCCTGGAGCTTTGGGCTCGGCCACCAGTAAGCTCCCCGAGAGGATGGCGCAATCTGGGAGTAGCTACAGAGCTGCCTGCTGTCGACTGCCTCCGCTGCCTGGAGCTGAAAGACCCAGGGTCCAGAGCCCATCTGGCACAAGGCGCTCTCCTGGGGAAACAGCTCAGTGCTAGACACTTGTGTGGCACGGGTAAAGCCCTGGGTTCCAGCCCCAGCATCACGGACAACAAAGCAACTCCTCCCACCACTTTATTGAGATATAATCTACACCGTCTGGTGTGATGGAACAGTGCATCCATCACTGCTTAATCACTGCAAAAGATGCCCCTCTGCCATCACTCTGCAACTCCTTCCTCTACCCCTGCAGCCCCAGGTAGCACCAACGTGCCTTCTGTTCCTAGAGACGTCCTTATCCCGGGCATGTCACCCAGGCACCGTGAAGTGCTTCGTTTATGCAGCACATTTCCAAGACTCATCTGTGTTGTAGCATGTGCCACTATTTCATTCTGTTTTACAGCCAAATAGTATTCCACCACACGCATATAGCACGTTTGCTTTATCTATACATGTGCCATTGGATGTTTCACTTGTTCTCTCTCTCTCTCTCTCTCTCTCTCTCTCTCTCTCTCTCTCTCTGTCTCTCTTGTGCTGGGGGACTGAACCCAGGGCTTTTGCACTGAGCTGTATCCTCGGCCCTTTTAAAATCTTTCCTCTAAATTTTGAGATGGGCCAGTCATGGTGGCAGATGCCTATAATCCCATCCCTCTGGAAGCTGAGGCAGGAGGATCATTGCAAGTTTGGGAACGAGCCTGTGTTAAAAAGTGAGCTAGTGAGCTCAGGGCCAGCCTGAACTGCATACTGGGACCCTGTCTCAAAAAAGAAAAAAAAATTGAGACAGGACCTCAAAACTTAAGTGAAGTTGCCCAGGTTGAATTCAAGCTTTTGACCTTCTTGCCCCAGCTTCCCTGAGTGCTAAGATTGCAGGCCTGCAATGTCCACTTATTGGCTATTGTGAATAATACTGCTGATAGGGGCTGGGGAGATAGCTCCATGGCACAAGTGCCTGCCTGGCAAGTGCAAGGTCCTGAGTTCGAACCCCAGTCCCACAAATGCACGCACACACACACACACACACACACATACACACAGAGTACTGCTGGGGACATTTGTGTACAAGGTTTTGTGTATGTGTGTGTGTGTAGCACGTGGTGGTTCTATGTGTAATTTACTGCAACATGGCCAGACCTTTCTCCACAGTGGTTTGCAGCATGTTACGTCCCCACCAGCAAGGTGGAAGGGTTCCAATACCTTTTGATCTTCTGTTTTTTGAGGTATAAAGCAGTGGTGGTAGACCTATGGCACTTATGCTATAGAGTCCTCCCTGGCAGCATGCAAGCCGAGGTGCCCTGGCAGCTCAACACTGGACATTCAGGTCTAATTGCAGTGTTGGCACTTTGTAATAAACAAGTGCATTTGGGATTACAGCTTGGGTACTTGGTCTCTAAAAGGTTCGCCATTACTGAACTACGTAGTCCGGGCTGGCCTTGAGCTCAGAATGTTCCTCCTGCCTCAGCCTCCCAAGTGCAAGGGTTATAGGTGTATGTCACCACACCCAGCTTTAACCTTGTTTTCAGTGTATCATTTAGTGAAAATAAGTACAGTGACAACGTGTAAACATCACCATTCTCTGTTTCTACTGTATTTACCATTTCTTTTTTTTTTTTTAAGTTTATTTTATTTTATTAAACCTCATTTATTTATTTATTTGTGTTCTGGCCGGCTCAGCCTGCCTTGGGGGTGGGGCTGGCGCAGCATGTGGTGCTGGGGATCGAACCGCAGTGCCTGTGGCTGCCCAAGCCTGCCTAAGCAGGAGCTTCAGACCACTGAGCCACCTCACTGGCCCCTTACCACCATTTCTAACAGGTACTTTTTTTTTTTGTGGGACCAGAGTTCCAACTCATGGCACTTGCCAGGGAGGCACTTGTGCCACTGAGCTATCTCCCCAGCTCCTGTAACAGGTACTCTTTGCCCATTAAATTCTAACTCCCCATTTTTCTTCCCTCAGCACCTGGAAACTTCTAGTTTTTGTCTGTAGGGTCAGTTGACTTGACAACTGTAGAGTTTAAATTCCTTTTGCAGTTTTCCTGATAGACATCTGTGTGAATTTTGTTTAGATACCTCCAGTCACAGAGGACTCACTCCTCTGCATTTCATTCCAACATCGAAAGCATGTGGTCATGCTGAGTGAGCTGGCACACACTGCTAATCTCAGCAGTTTGTGAGGCTGAGGTAGGACTCCGAGTTCAAGACCAGCTTCAGGGCCTGGCTGCGGGGCCTGTGGGAGAACCCTACATCGTGCCCACGAGATCACCAATGAGGGCAGAGGCACCTAGCTTTCCTCCTTTATGCCAAACTCAGGACAGGTGGGAGAGGTTTCAAAGTGAGTAGCTCCAACCTTGTGCCCCCTAAAGTCCCTCTCCCCTAGGGACCTTCATTATGAGGCCTCTCTGCATTGTCATAAGCCGCACAGTTCACTTGGGAGGCCGACAGGCTCGCTTGTTCTGTCTGCCTTCTCTATTCTTTCTAAAAATCCTATTATTAGTCACACATCAGACCTCCCAGAATGATCCTCTAGGTCTCTTATCTTTTCTCTCTTTCATTATGCCCCATGTTCTGGAAGATTCTTTTGATTTCTTTCTTTTAGGGCTTCAATCAATTTCATTCTCTCTTTCTCTAAATATTTAAAATTCCACGGGCCTTTCCTTTCTCTGTAATTGTTGGCACTGTCTTCCTGCCTCACAGATACAGTAGCTTCGGCTTTCTCTGAGGATACTATGTTCCTTTTTATAATTCCTCTCCCCTGTGCACTTAAATGATGTTTCTTAGAGGATCGATTTTTCTTCCACCCACACCCCCTTGTTGGGAAATGAGGTACCAACCCCACTGTCAACCAACAGGAACCCAGGAGTGGTCCTCGACCTGTGTCCTGGGGGAAGGTGACAGGGTGAGTGGCCAGAGCCCTCTAGTTCCAGAGCCCTGTAGTTCACTTTCTAGCCGCTGTTTGTTCCTGCTTTTGGAGAACCCTGTGGTCTCAGCCTGAGTCTTCTTCCTTCCAGGATTCCAGCTGTGGCTTTCTCTGTTCTGTGTCACCTGTCACCACCTTTCCTTCTGTTCTCTGTCTTCCAGAAATGTGTCGAAATCTCTCATCTGCTGACGCTCCCCCTCCTTATTACCAGCTTCTGTTTTTTTTTTTTTTTTTTGTTCCCTTCTCCATCCTACTGAAGGGATTGTGGGAGGGAGCGGAGACCCTTGCGTGGGCCCTGAGTGTGACGCAGATGCTGTGCTCAGGCCCCCGGGCGCAGGACCTCTTTCTCAAATGTGAGCTCTTGTTAAAGTGGTCACTTGCCCTTCTCACATCTGGGGGAATGTATGGAGACAGGTGTGGGGTCAGGGGGACAGTGGAGATCTCACAGCAAGAGAAGGAATGAGGGGCACAGGATGTGGTCTCTTTCCATTACTTCTGTGTCCCCTAGCTATAGTTTTTCCTCTTGAAGCATTTATTATTTAAAATGGATTTTAATTGCATTCATAATACATGAATACAGCCCTGTGTGAAAGAAACATAAAACACTGAAACAATCTCATGCCTCTTCATGCCCTGGCAACCTCTGGGCTTAGCTTGGGTCTCAGGAGCAGGGGTAGACCCCAGGAGGTGGCTGAAGTCCATTCATACGGGAGGAAACACTGAGGGAGGAGGAGGAGTGCACAGGGTAGGACGGGAAGGGAGCCTGGAGGTTAGCAGTGAGTGTCCCTGGAACAGCTGGGGCTCAGTATGTGCTGGGGGTTCTGGCAGTCGTTATGCAGTGAACTCTAGAGCAAGGGAGCTGGGCTCTTTACCTTCCTGCTGTGCTCCCGCAGAGGGCTTTTGCCATGCATGACCCTGCAAGCACAGCTGGCATACTTCTGTTTGCCTCGTCCCTTCCTCCTGGATGTGCCAGTGGAAACAGATGACAGGAAAGGGCAAGTTCTTCTCATATCTGTAACACACATATGTGGGTTTAAATACTCATCCAGAGAAGGATCTGGAAGGATACTGTGGTACACAGAACCCTAAAGCACCTGCAGATTTCGTGCCCCTATCCCCAATTGTGAGTTGTAAGTATTAGCAACTTCTTTACTGGACTGTTACATTGATTGGCACAATTGACCTTCAAGTGGGGAGATAATCCTGGTGGCCTGATTTCATCACTGGAGAGAGGGCCCTTTATTTAGTTGCATTTCTTAGATTAATTTTTTCCCCTTTTTTGTGGTGTTGGGGCTTGAACTCAGGGTCATGAGCATGCTGGGAAAGTGCTGTATCACTGAGCTATAATTTTAAAAGGTTTTAATCAACACATATTGATAGTGCATATTCTCAGGCTTCAACGTGACGTTTGCACACTTTGTATGTGTGCAATTGGCGTGTGCCGATTCCATTCACCCTCAATTTTTCATCCTTTAGTATTCACTATTCTCTTCCAGTGACTATTCTTAGTTTCCGCAATATAAGAGAACATATAGTACTTGCCTTTCTGTGCCTGACTTAGCACATTTAACATCATGTGCTATGGTACCATCCACTGTGTGGAAGATGACAGGACTTTGCTTTTCTCTCTCCTACCTCTTCTCTCTCCCACCATGTACTCCATCTCCTGCTCCCCCCCCCTTTTTGTCGCTGAACCAAATCCCCAATCTCTTTTTATTTTATTCACAAAATTTTATTTGAAGCAGGGTCTCAGTATGTGGTTTAGGCTGGCCTCGAACTGACTATGCAGCCCAGGCTGACGTTGAAGTAGTAGGCGCTCCTCCTGGCTCAGCTGCCTGAGTAGCTGAGGTTATAAGCACGCCCTATTGTGCCTGGAACTTTTATTTTTCTTTATGGCTGAGTAATGTTCCACTGTGTACATATACACTACACATCTTTACCTGTCTCTCTGTTGAGAGGCACTTGGGCTGACTTCATTTATCAGTTACTGCGAATAGAGCTGAAATAAATGTGTGTGCACAGTTCCCTTTTTGGTGTGCCGACTTTATTTCCTATGGCTATTTACCCAGAAGTTGGCTTGCTGGATTATATGGTAGCTCTATTTTTAGTTTGGTGTGTGTGTGTGTGTGTGTGTGTGTGTGTGTGTGTGTGTGTGTTTTCAGTAGTGGGGCTGAAACCACTGAGCTACATTCCAGCCCTTTCTTTATTTTTTATTTTGAAACAGTCTCATTAAATTGCTAAATTGCCCAGGCTGTTTTTGAACTTTCAATCCTTTTTCTTCAGCCTCCTGGAGTGCTGGAATTACAGGTATGTGGCACCATGCCTAGCTTATTTTTAGTTTTCTGAGGAACCCACCGGCATTCCATAGCCACAGGGTGGCCACGTCCAGCAGGAACCTGGAAAAGCTTACAAGTGGATTCTTCCCTCTAGATTAAAGCCCAGCCTGGCTGCCACCTTGACTTTGGCCTTGGGAGACCCAGGACCAAGAGTCAAGTCCACTGACACGCTGACCTCCAGAAGTTAGAGGGACCTAATGGGTAGCATTTGAAGTAGAAAACAAAGTGGCTCCATAGTCAGTTGTTAATGGTGGGTACTTGCGAGGCAAGGGTGTGAAATTTCTATGCGAACACTATTATTTATTTATTTATTTATTTATTTATTATTCTGTATTTAGTACAGGGCCTACAGGGTCTCACTACGCAGATCAGACTCATAGTGATCCTCTTGTTTTCAGCCTCCTAAGCGCTCAGATTCCAGGTGCGTGCCACCACACCCAGTTTTAGTCTCAGCGTGCCCCGTGGGTGGGGCTGGCATGGCAAGCTGGGGAGTGAAGCCCAGCCACTGTGCTCTGCCTAACCAGGTGCTTTAGTCCACTGAACTATCTGACCAGCCCTTATGTGAACATTTTTAAAACTTCCTTTTGTTTTCTTTATTTTTTACTACGGTGGGCTCAGCCTGCCCTAGGGGTGGGGCTAGTGCAGCATGTGGTACCCCTCGGTCTCTATGGTTGCCTAAGCTTGCCTAAGCTTGCCTAATCAACCTAAGCAAGCAGTTTAGACCACTGAGCCATCTCACCGGCCCTCTATGTGAACTTTTTTTTTTTTTTTTTTTTGTCTTTTTGAGACAGGGTCTCCCTATGCAGTTCAGGTTGGCCTTGAGCTCCCTTTTGTAGCCTGGGCTGGTCTCGAACTTGCACCAATCCTCCCACCTCAGCCTCCCAAGTGCTGGGATTACAGGCACCATGCCCGGCCTATGTGAACATTTTTGATGGTCTGTATTTTCTAATGTTCCACATGGTGCCTGTTCTTTTGCTATGTTAAAAGAATATTCAAAAAACTCCTTTGACATGGGAGGGGAGAGAGGGTTCCTCTCTGTTTCTGCTCTTCCTCTTCTGACAGCCTACAGCATTCTTCTTGCCCTCCTTCGTGGTGTTTGCTTTATTTCATGTCCCATAGTTTGGTTTGATAGTGCTGGGGACAGAGCCCAGGGCCTCACTCACCTGACACATGGGACCTATCACTGAGCTGCATTCCAGCCTTTACACCACCTATGTTATTATTAACATGGTATTGGGCCAGCGAGATGGCTCAGTGGTCTAAAGTGCCTGCTTAGGAAAGTTTCGGCAACCACATGGAGCGCGGTTTGATCCCTGGCACCACATGCTGTGCCAGTCCTGCCCCCAGAGCAGGCTGAGCCGGCCATCACACAAATAAATTAAGTTAAAAAAAACATGGTATTTTTCATTTCAAATCGTGTTTTTTTCCTTAAAAAAAAAAAAAACCCCAAACACTGAATACTCAGCTTCCTTCTCAGCAACAATATTCATGAAGTCACGGCTTAGGTGTGCCCGTTCTGCTTTTTCCTACTGCATCAGAATACAGAATCATAATCATTACAAATATGGGCCTGTGTACCTGCAAGGGTGTATAGTGCCGTGCTGGGAACGGCTGATCCCTTATAATCCTTTAGTACCTTGCTTCCCTTGGCTTTGGTTGAAAACAAAAACTGAGGAGGAGGGGTGCCTCTGGGTATCTAAAGACTGAGTAGCAGTGGCCCTGCCCCAAAGGCCCAAGGGCTGGGGACATGGAGGTCTGGCTACTGGACCTCAAGAGGAACTAGTTTGTGTTTCTATCAACTACCCCACCGTGGCTTCTGATTCCTCTTCAGCCCAGACCTAGACCGGTCTGCCTTCTCAGGAAGAGACCAGAAGGTGTCAGGCATCAGAAATCTGGAGACAAAACCCGGCTCTTTGTGTTTTATCTGAAGTAACAAGGGAATAATGGAAAAAGTGAAGACTACAGAGATGAGGATTTTAATTTGCCTTAGCCCCGTGGAAACGCCATGCCACACTTTCCTGGCAAGGGCTTCACAGGTTGGGGACATATCTCTGCAGCAGAGCAGTAGGGTACATGCTCATCAACTGGGCAACTTGATTAAGTAAGTCACTTAACGTCACAGAGACTGTCTCTCTATCTTCGAAACAGGCACGATGAAAGTAGCCTTCCAAGAATGCTAGAGTCAAGTGGGAAATGGTTCTCACTAACAGAGTGCTGACGGCTACGGCAGGGATTCTCAGTACTGCTGTGCAGTCTCTTCACTGTTGACCCTGTTGGGCCCTCTCCCTTGGGGGTCTATTTTGAGAACAACAGCAAGAGGGATCTCTGAAAACTGAAGTTATATCCTATCCCTTTCTGCACAGAAGGTTCCAGAACCTTTCTACGTTATCTGAGAGAAAGCACAGGGCAATAGGAAGGCCCTGACTGATGTGGTGGCTGCCCCTCTTCCTTCTCTGGTTGCTAACCTCCCTTCCTCCATTGCAAGTACACTGGCCTCTTTGAAGTTCTTGGAATACATTGGCCACTTTGCCCTCAGGACCTCTTCAATGGCTGTCCTGTGTGCTGTAATGTTTCTTGGCCTGCTCTTTCTTCATTGTCCTCAGGAGTCCCTCTGGTCCCAATTTCTCCTCCTCTGCCTCCTCCTCTTGTTCTCGTCTTGGTGGTGGTACTGAGGCTTGAACTTGCTGAATTGCTAAATTGCTGGACCTAGACTTGAACTTGGGATCCTCCTGCCTCAACCTCCCATGCTTGGTTCTCCTGAACCTTTATCAGTTCTCTACTGAACTGTGGACTTCTCAGTACATAAGTCCCTGTCATTCTTCTGTCCTCTCCTAAGCGCTCAGCATCCATATCCCCTCTCTTCCTCTGTCCCTTGATTCTCCCTCCCACACACCACGCTAAAACACACTGCAGGTTTTGCCTATTTATTTGTTTGTTACATTACTCCCCCACAAAAATGTAAGCTCTGTGACTACAGAGATTTCTTTAAAAATCTGTTTTGTTCGCTACAGTTTCCCAGTGCCTGGAACAGCAAGTGACATATAGCAAGTGCTTCGTGATTATTCGTTGCATAATGAATGGCTGCGCTGCGAATGATGGGTTGGAAGGATTAAATGAGCTCCTGCGTGCAAGGCCCAGGCTAGGGGTGCAGTGGCCTGATTTGCAGACTGGGTGGCCTCAGGCGCGTGCCCGTCTTGGCCCGGGGAGCCTGGTTCTCTCCCTGGTGGTTTCAACACCAGTGGCCACACTGTCAGAGCAGCCCCCGGTTGGCTGCGCTTTTGCTGGATTTTAAATACTTGATTTCCCCTCATGGACAGAGCAGGATCATTTAAAATCACTCATGAGAAACTCACAGCTGTTTTCTGCAGGCAGCTCTGTGGCCACAGAAGCCTGGTGGGTCTGTGGGGCATCAAGTGAAGGGAGGTCAAGAGCTGCTTCCCCATCACGTTCTCCTGGCTGAGGCAGAAAAGGCACCCGAGCAACACCAAGGCCAGTGCCGCTGGAGGGAACACGCTGCGGCGGGGCATCCCTCTCCCACTCCCTCTGCTTCCCACGCTGCGAAGCTGCTCCCCGCAATCAGCCCTGGGCCCTTCTTCTGTACCCAACCCACCTCCAGCGGCCCACCCGTGAGGAGAGGAGCCCTGTTCTGCCCTCCCCGGGCTTTCAGGCTTGTGATTCGAATAGTTGTGGGGTGGTCCCTGGATTTGTCTGTATCTTCCCAGATCAGCCCCCCACCACGCCCCAGCCCTCTACTAGTGGTTAAACCTGTGGGATTGGAATTTTGCCATGGGCACCTCCGCTCCTCCTGATGGCTTGCCACGACCTGCCCTTGGCAGCAGACACTTCGGTGGCCGGCCCTGTGCTCAGGAGACTTCTCGCCGCAGATCCCTCCGCCCCCGCAACAGTGGAGGGGGCCTTTCTGGTGCTCAGTCAGTCTGGCTATGATGGGGGATGGGGGCGGGAGACCGGCAGGTCCGCGCTCCAGCTGCTCAGCCCTGGCTCAGGAAACTTGGAGGTGTGTCCTGCAGTGTCCTCTGGAGATCCCAGCCTGCCAGAACCCCAGTTGCCCGCGGTAACAGCTGCACCGATTACATAAGCTGTGTTGGCTTCCTGCCTTTCCCAGCTCGCTTCCCTTCCTGGGATCGGTTTCAGATGCTGGATGAATGATGGCTGCGAATTCTGTGTCATCCCCCTACCAAGAGGTAAGGGAATGCTAAGGATTGAAGGTGTCCCTCCTGTCCCCTCGGTACCAGGCCTAGGTTCCTGAGCCCGGTACCTGTGCATGTGCCTTGCTTAGAAACAGGGTCTTTGCAGATGCAGTCAAGTTGAAGAGGGGCTGCAGAGGATTAGCATACTGGCTGTACCCGCATGTTGCTGGTGTCCTACGAAGAGGAGATCTGAGCCAGGTGTGGTGGTGTGAGCCTGTCATCCCATTACTCTAGGGGCCAAGGCAGCAGGATCAAAATTCTGAGCCAGTCCGGGCAAGTTAGTGACTTAGGGAGACCCCAACTCAAAATAAAAGAACGTAAAAAGAGGAGGGGGCTGGAGCTCAGGGCAAAAGCCCCGAGTTTAATCCTGAGTGCTAATCAATCAATCAATCAATCAGTCAATCAATCAGGGCTAGTGAGATAGCTCCGTGGACTAATCACCTGCTTAGGCAAGTGCAAGGGCCAGGGTTAGATCCCTAGCACCACAGGCTGTGCCAGCCCTGCCCCCTGGTGTGCTAACCTGACCACCAAGTCTGGGCATGGTGGTGCATGCCTATAATCCCAGTGCTGGAGAGGCTGCAAACAGGAGGATCGCTATGAGTGTGAGCTTCGTAGTGAGACCCTGCACACACACACACACACACACACACACACACACACACACACAAATAAAATAAAATAAAATAAAATAAAATAAAATAAAATAAAATAAATGTGATCTGGACATGGAGACACAAGGATACACAGAGGGAAAAGGCCATGGAAAAATGTTGCCATGTGACCACAGAGGTAGAGGGCTGGGTGATGCCTAGAACTAACAGCCTTCAGTTCTCCCTTGGAGCCCTCACCAAGGAACCCACCCAGCTGACACTGTTGGCCCCCTGAACTGTGAGTGAATGCACTTCTGTAATTTTTTTTTTTCCCTTGATACTGGGGATCCAACTTGGGACTTTATGCTTTCCAGGCAAGCACTCATGCCACTGAGCTATCTCTCCAGACTGAACTTCTGTAGTTTTAAAACACCCAGACTCTTGCCATTTCTCACAGCAGCACCAGGAAACTAACAAAGTATCATTAATGCAAGGAGTATGAATAGAGCCTGGGCCTGCTCTGCCTAATAGCAGAGAGTGATAGGAGGCTCCCGGGTTTTGGGCTTAGGCCCTCAGAAACTGGGCAACTTCCACTTCTTCTCTCTTGGAACTCAGTCACAGGACTGTAGGAGGCCCGGAAAGAGGAGGATAGAGGCCCCTTTGAGCTACCAGGAAGTAGCCTGAACCACCTTGCTGGCTTTTCAGGCTGGTCTTTGACTCACTATGTAACCCAGGCTGACCTTGAAGTTACAGCAATCCTCCTGCCTCAGCCTCCTGAGTGCTGGGATTATAGGCATGCACCACCATGCCCGGCTTGGTTTGATGTGTTTGTCCCCTCTACATGCATGTTGAAATTTAACCCACAATGTTCCAGCACCGTGGGTGGACCCTGATGGGGGTGTTTCAGCAGCATGCTAGCTAATAGATTAGTGCTTGAGGTGGTGGGTTTGCTCTCTTTTTCTCCTTTCATCACTGTGCCAGCAATGTAATTCACTTCACATGAAGGGCTTGTTTGTGCCAGACACAGCTCTATCCCTTCACCAGTATTCACTCATTTAATAGTCATAACCCTTTGAGACACGTGCTGGTGTCACTTCCCTACTGCAGATGAGGCAACTGGAGCTCAGAGATGGTCACTAGGTTGTCCAAGGTCATAGGGCTAGGAGATGGAAGGGTGGGAATTTGAATCCAGGGAGTGAGGCTCAAAGCCCATACTCTTGTACTGGAGATCAAACTCAGGCCCTTGCATTTGCTAGGCTGGCACTCATGCTGCTGAACTGTCCTCCAGCCCTAAAACCCATACTCTTAACTGGTACAGACAGTCATTGCCTGAGGAGCTTGCAGGAGATGTCCTAGGCACCCTCAACCTAGGACTGGAAAGGGTATAGAGTGTGGTGGGGGAGGGGGAGAGGCAAAGGACTTTGCAGGTGGGGCAGGGGTGCAAATTAAGCCTGAAAGCCAAGCCTAGAGTTGTCCCTCTCTTGTCCTATCATCAGCCGTGTGACAATGCAACAAGAAGGCCCTCCTCAGATATCAGTACCTTGACTTGGACTCCTGGCCTCTAGACTGAGAAATAAACTTGAGTCCTTTAGAAATCCCGTAGTCTGTAAATGCTGTTACGGCAGCACGAAGTAGCTAAGAGAACTCTCATGTTCCTTCTCTCAGCCTGGTTCACAGCACCCTGCTTTTGCAGCCTGGGCCTCTAGACTGCTTACCTGCCCTCAGTTGGCCACATACTGACTCCTGGCTCCCCAGCCTCAGCTCAGTGTTCCATGTGGGTCTTTCCTGGGTGCCAGTGCATGCTCTCCTTAGCCTTTCAGGTTGTCCCTCAAGAGTCGGCCTCCATGTATTCCTCAGGGTAGCCCTTGAGGAAGTTGGTGTCTGTCCATTCCTTGCTGCTACTCATTCTCCAGGTTGCCCAATACCCAGCATGCTTTTCACTGGGCAGCCATTGTGAATCTCTGTTGCCCCATTCAACTTTGTCACCTCTCCAGAATCCTCAGGAGTTGACTTTCTTGGCATTTACATTGGAGACATGTCCTTGATGGCTCACTGTCCTGCGCAGCCACTCTGTTTCTCTTGCTGGGGATTGGGTCAGATGGATCTGTGAGCTAGCTAGCTGTAGTCACAGACACATGTAATCCCAGCACTCCTGGAAGCTGAGGCAGGAGGATCTCAAGTCTGAGCCCAGCCTGAGCAGCTTAGTGACTTAAAAAGACTCTGCCTCAAAGTAAAAAGTCAAGGAGCTGAGGAGATAGTTCTGTGGCATCCGTGCCTGCCTGGCAAGTACAAGGTAGTGAGTTCAAACCCCAGTGTTGGGGATGTAGCTCAGTGCAAAAAGTTTGCCCTCCTCCACAAACCCAACAATGTACAAAAACATCTTCACTGAGAAAGAAAGAAAGAAAGAAAGAAGAAAGAAAGAAAGAAGAAAGAAAGAAAGAAAGAAAGAAAGAGAGAGGCCGGTGAGATAGCTCAGCAGTCTAAAGTGCCTGTTTAGGAAATCTTAGGCAACTGCAAGGACTGCAGTTTGCTCCCCAACACCACATGCTATGCCAGCCCCACCCCCAGGGCAGGCTGAGCTGGTCATAACATACATACATATATAAATAAATAAGTAAATAAATAAAATGAAAGAAAGAAAGAAAGAAAGAAAGAAAGAAAGAAAGACAGCCAATGGATCCGTGGTTCAGCCCTGACCAATGAGGAGAGATGTACCAGAGGCTTCTGGGGAGCAGCAGCCTGCTCCTCAGCAAAGTGCTCAAAATCTCAGTTGCCTTTTTTTCCTCTGGACTTGTGTCTGCCTAGTTCTGCCACCTGGGCTGGCAGCATTGGAGATATTAGAATGTGTCACATGCAGTAGTGCTTTGTAAAGCTTTTGTCTAGTGACAACGACCTACATGTACAGAGCCAAAGTGGAAATTTATTTCAAGCTGTGCCTCAAAAATCAAATACTTCTAAAGCCACTGGTTTTAAACCAGGTACGATGGCATTCGCCTGTAATCTCAGAGCCTGAGGCAGGGGCCTCACCACAAGTTAGGGACCAGGCTGGGCTACATAGTGAGTTCAATGCTAGCTTGGACTGCATAGCAGGAGACTGACACAAGAACAACAAAAACAAATACAAAACAAAACAAAAAGGCACTGTTTTAAGCCAATTTGAGCTAAGGTTTCCTGTAGTCTATAGTCAAATATATACCTGCCACCACTTCTTGGCCTTTGGCTAAGGTTAATTGCAAATATATACCAGCTACACTCTTTTCACCTACCACCCCAATGGCACAAGCCCTTTCTAGCCTAGCTCTTTTTCTCCTGGCATTCTCAGTTAACTGTATGGCTCCTCAGTTCTGTCTCAAGTCTGTGTGTGAGAGAGAAAGGAGAGAGAGAGAGAGAGAGAGAGAGAGAGAGAGAGAGAGAGAGACTGGGGATTGAACCCAGGTGTGCTCTATGACTGAGCTACATTCCCAGTCCTTCTTATTTTATTTTTTATTTTAAGATAGGTTCTTGGTATGTTGCCAAGGCTGGACTAGAACTTGGGATTCTCCTGCCTCAGCCTCCTTAGTAGCTGAGATTACAGGTGTGTACCACCTTGAGTGGCTTGCCTTAGTGGTTCATGGTCTTCACCCATCTGCAAATCCTATAGCTTTTTTCCCCTCCCTCCTAAGTCAAGCGAGCCTGGATTCTTGACCTTCTCTGAGCTCCTGGGGGATGTATTATCTCAGATGGTAGAGAATGTGGACATGTCACTCTGAGTGGCTGAAACATGACTGCAACTGTGAGCTTAGGGTAAGCAACTTAGCGAGACCCTCTCTCAAAATAAAAAGTTAGAAAAAAATGGTTGTGTGCAAAAGCCCTAGGTTTAATCCCCAGTACTATAATAAATAAAACAGAATTTAAAAAGAAGTGTGAGCTTTGAGCTGCACTCCTTGGATTTCAACTCCAGTGCTGCCTTCTAGCTTTGACCTTGGACCAGTTAGTGACCTCTCTGAACCCGGTTGCCTAACTGTAACAGTGAGTGACCTTGGCCTCTATCTCAAAGGATTATGGGGATTACACGAGCTGCTATTGGTGAAGTGCTAGAGCCTGGGCTGGCACAGCTCAAGTGCTTCATCAGTGTCTGTTAAGTGAGTTGCTTCACTGAATGCTCTGGGTAGGGTGGCCTGGGTGTGTACCTGAGTCAGGGCCACCTCAGGCTCCTGCCTCTCCCTAGGGTTGGTTTGGAGATTTGCTGCTTAGAGAGCTACACTTGCCCTTTTAGAGTCTTTTTTTTTTTTGGCCTGAATTTGTGGTAGTTCTCCTGCCTCAGCTTCCCAAGTGCTAAGATTACAGACATGCGCCATCATACTTAGATTGGATGTTGACCCTCTCTCTAGGTCCCTGGTCCTTATCTTCAGCCTCCCCTCCCCCACTAGGCCACAGTCCAGCAGGTAGCCACATCCACCTACCTGCTGTCTGCTCTGAGCTGCCCCTTCTGCCCAGCCTCTGCCTAGGGCTTTCTTATGCCAGCCTGGGTGGGGGCCCTGGCTTGGTTTTGGCCTCATCTTTAGAGCCACTAAGGTCACACAGCGCTCGGCTCAGCAAGGAGGTGTCTTAGTTACTCTTCTCTCGTTGCTGGGACAAATTCCCGACACTCAAAATGAGGGAAGGAAAGGTTTCTTCAGCTCACAGTTACTGGAGGTTTCAGTCCATACTCAGTTGGCTCCAAGGCAGAGAGGCACAGGGCAGAAAACAACCTTTCATGGTGGCAGCTAAGAGCAAGAACACAGGGAGAGAGCTAGCAGCGACTCAAGCAGCCAACTTCTCTTCCTACCTTACATTGAAATGCAAATCACCTGCCCCAGGGGAGGCGCAGCACCCATTTCCATAATAATCAGCTACAAATTCCAGAAGCCTGCCCATGACTGTGTGAGGCTTTAGGGGGACACCTATGCATATACCATAACAGTAGGCCACAACAACAATGCTTTGCAGACCAGGAACTGAGGCACAGAGGAAGGCTGCTTTTGGCCAGTCGCCCTGCCAGTGAGTGGCAGGGAAAAGCCCAGGCCTGACTGTCTTTCCTCTACTCCTCCAGTGACCTCATACACTGGTCTAGGTCCCTGAGAAAGCAGTGCCCTCTCTCCGAGCCTGGCCTGTGCTGCCCCTCCACAGGCTGGCTAGGCTGTTGCTTGCAGCTGGAATGTGATCAAAGCCGATTCCTCCAGAGAGAGGGGATGAGGGGGTTGGGGGTAGAGGAGTGGGGGGAGTGGGAGGTGGGGTAGTAAAGCATGGAAGGCCAGAAGCAAGAAAAGCATTCGCAATGTTTATGGCCATCTCTCCTGCACAGGCTTATATCCCAGGTCTTGTGCTTGGGTGACTGTGGAAAATATTAGACCACACGGTGAAACCTGCGGGGTTGTTAATTCAGAAACAGGGAGGCGATGATGAGAATGAAAACCAAATCCCATCTCCAGCAAATGTTAGAAAGTCAATGGACGATCAGATCAGACCCCTGGATCCTCATAGTGCCTACCCCAAATGCAAAAATCCAAAACAAAACAGATACATGTCTGCAAGGACAGGGGCTCTTGGTCCCACTTTTCATGGCCCCCGAACAGAAGCTTAACATCTCAGCCAATATTTCCATCATCTTTGCAAATCTTGGGCTGCTCAGCCTCTGGGGGCTTGTGTAATAAAGTGGGATGGTTAAGGGGCATGCTTCTGCATTAACGAATCTTTCCGCACTGGCTGGGCCTAAGAAGTATGTAAATGTTTACTGTAATTAAGAGATGAAGTTGTCATGGTGCAGTATTTTGGTTGCTGGTTGGGAGTTCCTGCCGCCTATAGTCACCTGAGAAGGAAGGGGAACAGGAAGAAGCAGCGAGCAGAAAAGCTGAAATGTGCGCTCTGTCTGTAGTTAACCCTGGGTGTGCCTGCCTGCCTGGCTTTAACTTGTTGCTAAGCTGGAGGGGAAGCGAGAGCCAGGCCATGCTTGCGCCATGGCTTCAGGCTGAGAGTAGGATTTGTTGTGCTTGATCCCAGAGATGGGGCGATATGTGGAATCCCAGGACTTCTCTATTTGGCTGTCTGTGTTTGAGGGAGAGTAGTGGTGAATTCTAGCACTTAAAGAAATTGAGGTGTGCTTTGCAGAGCAGACTGCTCATATTTTCTTGAACATCAGCTGTGCTGAGGCTTACTGGATGTACAATAAGCTGCACACACTGGAGGGAAGGGCATATGCATAGCCGTCACCACAATGACATAGTCAACATGGAAGCCAGGTTTGGTGTCAGTGGCCTGGAATGCCAGCACTCTCTGGGAGGCTGAGGCAAGAAGATCGCAAGTTGAGGCCAGCCTGGACAATCTATCGATTTAGCGAGAACTTTGTCTTGTGGGTGAGGTGGGATGTCACAGCTCAGTGCCAAGGCCCTGGGTTTGATCCCTAGTAGGGAAGAAGGGCCATACAAGGAGAGTCAATATATCCATCACTTGCCACGGCCTCCTTGTTATCTCCTTAGGATGCCTCCCAGCTCCCCCAGTGCCCCATCCCTGAGCAAGTTTTCATTTTCAAGAGTGTTATAGAAATAGAATCATTCGATTCTCTGGGTGTAACAATTTTGAGAGTCAGCCACAGTGCATGCATTGGTCATTTGTTCCCTTCCACTGCTGAGAAGAAGCCCCTGTGAACACCCCACCACATGTTAAGCTACCACAAACAAGGGCTGGGAAGGTAGCACAGTGGCGCAGCACATGCCCAACAAGCTCAAGGTTATGAGTTTGATTCCCAGTACCAAAACCCAAAAAGTTCTGTCAGCTACTCTAAATGAAGCTGCTGTGGGTGTTCATATACACACAATATGTTTTGTTTCCATGTCACCTGGGTGAACAGGAGTGGAGAAGCTAACTGAGAGGTTCAAAGTTTGACTTCATGGATAAGAAACAGATGCATTTCCAAAGTAGTTGTAATGTTTTGCTCTCTTATCAGAAATGTGAAGCTGGGCGTGGTGGCACATGCCTGTAATCCCAGCACTTGGGAGGCTGAGGCAGGAGGATTGGTGTGAGTTTGAGACCAGCCTCGGCTACAAAAATGAGCTCAAGGTCAGCCTGAACTGCATAGTGAGAACTTGTCTCAAAAAAAAAAAAAAAAAAAAAAAAAAAAAAAAAAAAAAAAAAAGAAGAAGAAAAAGAAACGTGTGGGAGTTCAGTTCCTTTACCTCTGTGCCAATATTTGGTTTCTTTCTTCTTGTAGATTGAACTCAGGACTTTGCACTGAGTTGTATCCCAAATCCTTTTTTTTAAAAAAATGTTTATTTTGAGACAGGGTCTTTCTCATTAAGTAGCTAAATTTTCCAGGCTGGACTTGAGCTAGTGATTCTCCTGACTCAGCCTCACAGTGTACTGGGATTACTCAAGTGCTTCACCATGTCCAGTCAGGTGTGGTGGTCCATACCTGTAATCCCAACTCTCTAGAGGCTGACACGGTAGGAACACCGTGTGCCATAGGCCAGCTTGCACTACATAGTGACACTGTGTCTCAAAAAACAGAACAAAATTTATTTTTGTGTTCTTTAAAACTTTATAAGTTGGGCTGTGGAGATAGCTCCATGGCACAAGTGCCTGCCTGGCGAGTGCAAGGTCATGAGTTCAAACCCTGGTCCCTTCAAAAATAAAAAATAAAAATAAAGGTTTAAAATAAATAAAACTTTATAAGGCACATGACTCTATACAGATGTAAAAAATTATCAAGCCTACAATCAAGGTTTCTGCATGTACATAATGAAACTGACCCAAAAACAAAAGATTTCTTCATTTGACTTTGTGCAAATTATTTTCAGTAACATACAGGTGCTACTCAACTTATGATAGGGCTACCTCTCACTAATTCTATTGAAAGTTGAAATGCATTTAATACGCCCAGCCAGTTACCATGCAGCCGAGCTTAGCCTCGCCTGTCTTGAATATACTCAGAACACTTCCATCAGCATACAACTGGGCAAAACTGTGTGACATAAAACCTATTTGGTAATAATGTGTTGAATATCTTTACTAATTTGTTGAATATTGTACTGAAAATGGAAAACAGAATGTCTGTGTGGGTATACTTTCACACTATGGAAAAGTTGAAAACTGAGAAGTGGAACTATCATAATTTGGGGACCATCTGTATTTTAAAGAACTTTATGGAGAGAAGATTCCCTTGACATTATTTTTATTTATTTATTTATTTATTTATTTATTTATTTATTTATGCAGGATCTAGGTTTGAACTCACAACCTTGCACTTGCCAGGAAGGCACTTATGCCCCGGAGCTATCTCCCCGGCCTTCCCTTGACATTAAATTGCCACTGTATACATCTTTCTAACTGGCCTTCCAACCTGGCCAGTGGGCCAACCTTCTTAAGGATACTTGGAGCTGGTGGCCGGATGAGGCACACTGAGTATGAGGCAAGCCGGGACCTCAGGCTGTTGCCAACTCGACTGAGTCATCCACATTCCTGGATCCTGGAAAATTGTGCCCTGGGCATCTTTTTGAGGCTGTTCTTTGAAATGCTAAAGATGAAAGCTTTGCAAACCACAGCCACTCCCCACTGAGATGGAGGTGGCAGCTCCTAGGGAGAGGAGAGCAGGCAGCTGCCTGGAGTGGGGATGGGTGGGGGCTGCTTGAGCTCCCTGAATGCTGCTTCTGAATTGCTGTGTGTCTTGGCAATTTTGCTTTTACATCTCTGCGCTAGCCAAAAATCCACACGAGAGGCAGCCCAGGGCACCTGGGTGAGGGTGCCCACCTCAGGCCTGTACTGCCCATTTCCCAGCAGCCTTTGGGAATGGATCCTTATGTCTTTGGTGGTCTCAGCATCAGGGGACCGTTTGGGGCTTGCACCATGAAGGAGCATCCCTCCCCAAATGCTAATAGTGGACTAGGTTGTTCCCTGTTGACTTTGGTAAGCGTGAGTTGATTACTTAAGTGGTAGCTATTCTTGTTCTTTTAGCACAGTATCCAGAATTCATTTTGGGATATCCATCATACCCTTGGGGTTTCATTAGCTGCTCTCATAATGTATTGATCTAATTAGAAAACCTGTCTGAGGGCTGGCTAGATAGCTCAGTGGACTAAAGCACCTGTTTAGGCAGGTGCAGGGACTGGGGTTCGATTCCCAGCCTGCTATGCTGCCCCAGGGGTGCTGAGACAGCAACTGAGACTGGGCGTGGTGGTACACGCCCGTAATCCCGCCACTTGGGAGGCTGAAAATAGGAGGATCACTATGAGTCCTATCTACTTAGTGAGACCCTATAGACCTTGTACCGAAATACATAAAAAAAAAACCTGTCTGGAATATAAAAATGATGCAAAATACTCAGAAGAACAAAACTCTTCATGCACACATTTATTTATTTTCAGATAGGCTCAGGATGAATTTGAACTTGTAACCCTGCCTCAGCCTCTTGAATATTGGACCCTTTCTGTATTTTTTCCCCTTCTTGTATTAAATGTTGTACTTACGCTTTGGCCCATCTCTAAAATGTTCTGGCATTTAAACACAAAGTACTAGAGATGTTTAAAGAATACAGTTCAGGACTGGCGAGATGGTTCAGTAGTCTAAAGCACCTGCTTAGGAAAGCTCAGGCAACTGCAGGGACTGCAGTTTGATCCCCGGCACCACACACTGCACCAGCCCCACCCCCAGGGCAGGCTGAGCCGCCACAAAATAAATAAATAAAGAAACAAACAAAACAAACAAACAAAGAAACAAACAAAAAGAATACAGTTCAGTTGGGCATGGTGGCTCAGGCCTATAATTCCTGCATTCATAAGACTGAGGCAGGAAGATCCCCATGGGTTTAAGTGTAGCCTGGACTACATAGTGAGTTCAAGGCCATCCTGAACTACATTTTGAGACCCTGTCTCCAAAGGAGTGGGGGAGGAAGGGAGGGAGGGAGAGAGGGAAAGAAAGCGGGGGGGGGGGGGGGAGGAGAGAATAAGGTTCATTTTAAAAGCATTAAAAAAGTTTCTTCTTATTTGATTTGATTTCACTTTTTCGAGAATTCATTTTGCACCTAATATTCCAAGGACACCTGAACTGCTGTGCTGATTGAGCCAGGGAGCTTGGGTTGGGGGCACTGCGTTGGGAGAGACCCAGTCTGCATGACCAGGGTATGTCTGATGACAGTGAGGAGCAGGGAGCTGCAGTTTTCTGACATTAAATATTAACGGTGGGTATTAATAATGAAGGCTGCCAGTTCCTTTTGCAGTGAGGCCAAGCATGGCTCTCCCCAGCCTGCAAGCGTGGCAGGCTTCCGGCCTTTCCATGCCAGAGCAAAACGGTCAGAACCCCTGCTTGCTGAGGTCAGGATAAGCCCATGTTATTACCCAGCAACATAGGACTGGTGCCCCCCCTCACTGTCTGCAGGAAAGCAACGGGGTAAATGGAAAAACACAAGGTGGATGCATGAGGTGGAACAGACCACGGGGCCAGGGAGGGGCTGCCTCCTACCACAGATCCCCAGGGAAGCAGCACTGGGAGTCCTAGTGCTATTCCCTAGGGTGGCCCCTGTTCTCATGGCCTGGGCCTTTGTTTGCTGAGTCAGCGTTTCCCTC
The DNA here is from genome assembly GCA_004027915.1 of Capromys pilorides. NCBI lineage: Eukaryota > Metazoa > Chordata > Mammalia > Rodentia > Capromyidae > Capromys > Capromys pilorides. The sequence goes on from PVKN010001940.1 coordinate 41,582, forward strand.
TTCTGGGTCGGAAGGCCTCAGCCAGAGAGGTGGGTGGTAAAGCATGGACCACACACACTGTGCCCATGCAAGCCTGGGCCACGCAGCCCCTGACCATGCAGACTTTTGCCACATAGGCCTGGGTTCCACACGCTCTGATCTTGATGACCCTATCATGCCTGGCTACCCCTGGTTTCCCTTTGGGCTCTAGGGTGTTCCTGGCACTTGCTCGCAACCTGGCTTAGCATTAGTTGTTGTGGACAAAAGAAATCCAGGCAACCTTGACTTTAGATCCAGGAGCTAGGCTGGCTGAAGCCTGTGCTTAGACCTGAAAATTTAAACAATTCACTATCTCTTGCACAATAAAATACACTGGGGCTTCAATGTGAAGTAGCTCCGCATTTTTGATGCTCCATTTATGGATGATCATGTGTTCACTTGGCTTTAATAAAACCTTGTCCTCACCTCTGGACGTTTTCCCCCTTTTCTTCTCCTCTCCCCAGAGGGTGATGGTAAAGAATGGGGGAGGCATCCTGGGCCTCAAAGCTCGTGTACTCTGGAGAGTGGGGCAGAAAGATCGAAAGTTCCAATCTAGCTTGGACAATTTATTGAGACCCTGTGTCAAGGTAAAACAATTAAGAGCTGGGGCTGTAGCTCAGTATTCCATGGGTTTAAAATCCAGTACAGTGTTGGGGATCAGAAGGTAGGCACAGAGAAATCCGGTCTGACTCAGGGCAGGGCCAGAGTCTTGGTGATTGCCTCCCCTTGGTGCTAATACTGCACTCTGAGGAGAACAGCCTCATTCCCTGAGCACTGGTCATTTTCTCTAGGGAAATTGGTCTTACACAGAAAGCTTCCAGTGGCCCAGAGGCCTGAGGCTTCAGCCAGGAGTTCTGTGCCTGGCTGGTGCTTCTTCCTTCCCATGTACCTCCTTGGTTGGTTCCTGCCTGACTGCTGGCAACAAGGAAAGAGGAGGTGGGGCTGGAAAGCTCCATTAATAGTGGTAATTAATTGGGCTTGTGGTCGCCTCACATCTCTCGTTTGAGGCTGTACAGGTGCTCCACAGACATTAATTAATTAGGCCTCCTGTGCCTCCTGTGGGCTTTGGACAGATGTCTGATTCCGGGGGCACTGCCTTCCTGATACCAGGGCAGAACAAGAGTCGCTGAGTTGGATACTGAGGGAAGCTTTGTGTCACCTGAGCCACCATGGTCAGGGAGGCCCAAGCAGAGGGGAAGTTAGTCATTAGCCATGCTGATGGGACTGCTCTGGAAACATACTTACACAATATCCTCAAGCGTGTGTCTGCTCCCTGAGCCTGCTCTGCCCATCCAGGGAGCACTTGCTGAGGCTGAAGCTGAGTGGATGTGCTGCCTTTCCAGCCAGCTGCTCACACATGCCACAGCCCGTGCAGGAGCACAGAGGACCCAGGCCCTCCTCAGGGTGTGGAAAGCCATGCAGAGGAAGGATAAGGTTATTTTCACAAGCAAAAAGTTAATGAGTAATGGTTTCTGGAATTTCTCCTCTGAGAATATAACCTAGTCAGCTCTAGGCTTCTAGTTTCTGAATAATTGTTCTCAGTAATAATACAGAAGACCCTCATAATAATACAGCCTTTTATGTGTTCAAGAAAGTGGCAATTTATTCCAAATAAGACCAAAAAAAAAAACCTTTTATTTTTTGAAATTCATCTTGATACCTGCCCAACCTAGAGATCCAGTAGTGAGGACGTGGGTTAATAAGTTCAGACATTCTGGAGGTCTTTAATGAGCACCTCTGGAACGCCCAGGTGTGTGTGTGTGTGTGTGCGTGTGTGTGTGTGTGTGTGATGAGGGAGACAATAAAGAAGCCCCAAGAGCTAAGATCATTTTTTCAAAGATGAGTCCTAAATTCATTCTGACTTTGTTTTCCCTAAAGTATCCTTTTGAGAAATATTGATTACTTGACATTCTGCTTCATTTAGACATCCTTAATAGTGCCTTTCCCAGACTCCCTTGCAGCTAGGGCTCCAGGTGTGAGGAGGTTCATCCAATCAGATATTCTTGAGTTTAGATCTCTGTTAAAGAGAGAGACGAAAAAATTTTTCTGCTGTGGAGCATGGCTGAGGCCACATGGTTCTCAAGCTGTCAGTGGAAACTTCTTATTGTATCAGGTTCTCTGGTGGTGGCAAATCTGTTCTGTAGTGTGGCTTTGGAAAACTTTTCTGGAAGCTCAGCATTGAGTGGGCCTCTTTAACTCTCCAAATAATTGTATTAGCCTCTTAAATATCCAACAAAGAATATTCCTCTGCTTCAGCTACCTACAGTGAGTTCTGTTTTTTGTAAATGACCCTTGTGCCAGCACTTCTGCCTATTTAAGCTTTCATGCCCCATAGTCTCAATTCCTGCTCCCTGCCTCCTCCCCACCCTGATCCATCTTGTCTAGCCCAAAGGGACCCCTTGTTGTTTTTCAAGATTCAATGCAGGTGTTACTCCTCTAGCTTTTCCTGATATGTCATTTTCCCATTCTTTGTGCCCACAGTACGCAGTGCTTCCTGACACAGAGTGTTTCTCACATTGGTTGTTGCCATCTTTTACTTTGCCTGGATGGTGGTCACGATAGTGTCTTTTCTTTTTGTTCCTGGTGCCCCATACATCTCCTTGCACATAGTAGGAACTTGATAAAATGTTCTCAGTGAATTAGAAAATAATAGATAGCAGCAGAGTCAAATGTGAAATCATGTGGTTCACACTTCGGTCCAGTAATTTTGCCAAGAGCAAATGGCAACATCATGGAGGAGAAGAAACTTCGGCCTAGGAGCCAGTAGAGTCCTCTTCCTGGTTCTCGTTTCTTTTATAAAATGAGAGTTGGGATTTCACTAATATTTTCTTGAGGTGTTTTTAGGGAATAAAGAATTCCATGAGCAATGGGTTGGGGAAATGCTAGACTTAGCAAGCTTAACTTTTTGTTCTCCAGAACTTCTCAGGACCTTTTATATGCATACATGTATTATGTCTCTTCTTGAGGTGTTTCTTTTAAAAATTATTTGTTTATGTAACCTATTTATCCTTTTAGCATGCAGCATTGTCCCAGTTGTCTTCTGCTCCAGCAATGCTACACAACGATCTTCAAGAACCTCCAACCATACATACTTGTCACCTGGTGGGTGCATGGCCTAAGGTCCATTTGAACTGGTCCTGCTGGGATAACACAGACAGGCTTGCTCTGTCCCTTCTGTTTCTCCCCTGAAGCAGTCTCTTGGGAGACTCAAGAAAGCCAGCCCAGTTGTCCCTATTCACCTTGAGCCTCCTTTTCCCTCTTGTCTGCAGCCATCCTATTGTCAAGAGACCAGAGCAAGTCACCCACTCACAACTGGAAGGCTCTTGGAAATTCCAGGCAGAGGTGTGGGCTGGGAAGGAGGTAAAGAGCTGAGGCCATCAAGGCAGTCACCGTGCAGTGTTTCCCAAAGTCAGCTGACCAAGGAACACCTTTGTTCCTCCTGCTGGATCTCAGGAGTCAGCCCATTGGTGGAGGCTGTCGCAGTGTTGTTCTGCACCTCTGGTGCTGCACTCTGTGTGGCTTCAGGAAGGAGCTGTTAGCTGTTAGCTGGTGCCGATCACACTGATCCAGCATGGCAACTCCGGTCCCTTGTGGAACAGCCACCTTCCTAAGTGTTTGTTCCCAGTTATTCCCATGATGCCTATCTTCTTCACCCTACACTATGCCAAGAGTCACAGTTGTGGGTGAGCAGAACCTTCTGGAAATATTATTTCCTGAGCTGAAGGAGTGTTAGAAACTGTCCTGCTGGATCTGCAAATTCATTTTTCCAGAGTAGGAAACTCCAGGAAGGCGTTTTCAACCAGCATGACTTTGGGACAGGTTTCCTCAGCCTGGACGTGGTGTCACCTGGCCCTCAGCTCTGAGCTAGTTCCACCACAGGAAATTCAGTCAAGGCTTTGAGGGTTGAGGGTATCCTCATTGTCAACCTAACTATACCCCCTCCCCGACGTGTGCAGTCAGTTGGGGACTGAGACCCATTGGGCCCTCTGCCTGCCAGCTGAGCTGCGCAGCCTCACTGCCCTTACTTTGTCTGACTGTCAGCTATGGGTGCAAAATGCCAACCGGAACTCCCGCAGGGTGACAGTGCGAGGGACCAAAGTGGCCCAGGCACCCACGCAGCACCGCTTTGCTTTTCCGACCTGAATCCGTCGGCAGCCCCGCCTGCTTTCCCCCTAGGCGCGGTGGAAAGGTTTCCTGTTTATGCTTCGCTAGAGAACCCAGAACGGAGAGAGGTGGGGTTTCCGACCTGCCTTCGGGGTTGCATCGGTTTTATCAAAGCCCACCCGATCCCCTTGTAACTGCCCTGTGGCTTTGGGGGGCGGTGGTGGGTGGGCTCTGGGAAGGGGGAGGCGGCAGCCCCGCTTCGCGACGGGACACATAAATTTGGCCTTGTTAAGAAAGCTGCAGGGATGGTCGAGTTGAAGGTGATCGGGTTACAAGAGCCAGCCAGACCTTGATGGCTTCACGGGAGACCGGGGTCGAACAAAAGACCTGCGGCCCGGGGCGGGTGGGGGTGGGGCGGGGCCCAAGGAGATCCGGAGTGGCCATCAGGGACTCCCTTTAAATTAAACAATTTAGAGAACTGGGGACTCAGGCGACATCTCCCTCAGAAGCACCTCTTTCCCTTTCTGGGTGAGGATGGCCCAGAAATTTATTGTGATTTTATGAAAAATAAACGGAGCAGAATTTATTCATAGAAAAAATACTGAAAGAAAACAAGGTTGTGTTACTCTTAGAAAATGCTGGGGCTGGGCAGATAGCTCCGTGGCACAAGTGCCTGCCTGGCAAGTGTAAGGTCTTGAGTTCAAACCCCAGTCCCACAAAAAAACCAAGCAAACAAAAAAAAAAAAAAAAAAAAA
>PVKN010001941.1:0-46431 GCA_004027915.1 Capromys pilorides
CTCCTCCTCCTCAAGGTCTGCCTCTTTTCCTATCAGGATCAACCTTCAGCTGGTGCTCCCACACCTGGCATTGTGCTGTTTCAGTTGACCCCCAGCTGGAAATCCACAACAATTTCTGGTAACATTGGCAGCTATTTTAGCACAGCCTGGAGAAGGACGCACCTGGGAAGAAAGAAACGCTTTGGATTTGGTTAACACACTCTCAGCTGCTATAGGGAGAAGTGTCAGACACTTTATATGGTTTGAAGGCATTTTTGACAAGATTTGGTCATCACTAAATAGATCGTGAGAGAATGAGAGGAGTTTGGATGTCTCCTGAGAGTTGGCATGGACAGCTGGAAGCATGGGATTGCTTCTTATAGGGACATGTTGGGAGACCATTGAACTCATTAGAAATCAGCTCTCGTGGAGGGAATAAAAGGGTCTTCTATGTTCTTCGGGTTTTCTTTTAGTATATGAAGAGGCAAGCTAGATCACATAATATTGAAGGTATAAAACAGGGCAACTAGAGAAAAAGACCTATGGAAACACCCACCAGATAGGAAGAAAGATACAGCTCATGGAGCAGGAAGAGGAAGAGCAACAGGTTGACTATAAGCAGGGTGTGTGCCGTGTGCCGAGGTGTGGTCCCGAGGAATGACTTTGTCCCACCCACCGCCGCCATGTGTAAGTTGAAAATGGAGAGTCAGGAGACACTGGAAACTCCCTAAAATCCCAGGTGTTGTGGAGGAGGGCAAGAGAATACCTGGCTTTGTCCCCTGCATCCCACTTGTTGGGGAGGGGTGGAAGAGCCAGGGCAAATGTTCCTCATGGGCTGGAGTTTCTGTCTCTGGGGTGTAGAGAGAAGTATTGTACTGGATTAGAGTGCAGTGAGGGTAGGGATACAAGATGCCGTGAAGCCTAGGGACCTGGTGACCTGAGGGACCTTGTGGACCTCAGACTTCAGCAGCAGGTGCCAGTGGGATGTGTCCCACAAAGACAGTGAGATTCAGCCACCCCTAAGAAACACTAGCCAAGGACGTTTAGGGATGATACCGATAAGGGGCTGAGAATACCAAGGAGTCCGAGTATTACTGGGGGTGGCGGGTGGAACAAATAAACTCTCTAGCTTTGCGGGCTCATAGCACACTGACAATCACTCCTTCTGCTGGTCTCGTGATTGGGCAATGCATTATTTGCCTCCCACTGCCTTTGCTGTAGATCCTATCTGTACTGTGCGGGCTATGATGACAATGACAGCTTTCTTTACTCTTAAGGAAGGTGCAGGTCACTTTCCTTATATACTGACTTTCCCCTGGCCTTGAGGATGCCTGACAAGTGACTGGAATAGAATGAATAGGCTTTGTGTCGCTGCCCTCATATTGCGTCTGTTTCTTTTTTCTCCTTCCTTAGGCTCTGCGTCAGATTCAACTCAGTTTTGCACATAGATATCTTAATCAGTTTTGCACATAGATATCAAATGTCCGGAGCTATAGGGTTAACTTGATCTAAACTTGTCTAGTCTTTTTTTTTTCTCTTCAAGGCTAAAGATACCTACCAGCTGCCATGACTGGATATCCAGAGAATGAAAGGAACAAAAATAGTTGGTCCCTGAGTTCCTGGAGGATCTCTGTCTAGTCCCATGCTGGCTTAAATATTTCTCACTTTTATCCCTCTCCCTTAGAATTCCTGCCCTAGGTCCATAACTCCTCAGTCTCCTGGGGTAGCACAGCTGATCTGAGACCCAAGTGCCCTCTGCTGCGTTCTTTGAGCACAAATATAGCCTAACCCCATTGTCTTAGTTACTTTTCTCTCATTGCTGGGACCAATACCCGACACTCAAAATGAGGGAAGGAAAGGTTTAGTTAGCTCACAGTTACTGGAGGTTTTAGTCCATATTCAGCTGGCTCCAAGGCAGAGTGGCACTTGGCAGAGGGCAGCCTTTCATGGCTGCAGGCAAGAGAAAGAGTGAAGGGAGGAGTAGCAGCAGCTCAAGCAGCTTAAGCAGCTAACTTCCTTCCTTACATTGAAAACACCTGCCCCAGGGTGGTGCAGCACCCACACCCACCATAACCAATCCCACATCCCACAACCTGCCTCATGACTGCATGAGGCTTTGGGGGGACACCTATACCCAAACCATAACACCCTGCATAGGCAGAGCATAGCGGCTGGGGTTCAATCCCCGGCCTTCAGTGCCAGCCCCGCCCCTGGGGCGAGCTGAGATGGTGACTGAGACTGGGCGTGGTGGCATGTGCCTGTAATCCCAAGGCTTGGGAGACTGAACACAGGAGGATCACTTTGAGTCCAATCTGTGTAGTGAGACCCTGTAGACCCTGTACTAAATGCATAAAAAAAAATACATTGCAATATAATAAATGTTTTATCCTTTATATATAATATTCTCTTGCATATGTGTTTAGACAACTTACCATTTGTCCTAACTGAATGTATATTTTCTGGCCATCTACTTTGTGCTTCTTGTTCTATCCTTCAGCTAATAGTTTGGTTTAAGTGGTCAACACTAATACAACATGGAACAAAGGTCAGTGAACTAAATAATAATATAGGAGAAATTGAAGATTACTGGATTGACATCAACAAAACGGATATTGTTCTGAGGAACACGGATGACTCACCTCTATATTTTAAATATGTTATTAATTTATCAGACTCTCAGTCAATTCAGAGAGCTGCTGGGTAATTAATTTGATCAACTCTAGGGGAAATAAATGACACATGCATAGCTGGAAACAAATGTAGTCTCTGTTCTTCAATCAGAACAGCCATCAAATGTGCACCTTTAAATTACATCTCTGTATAACAAGCTATATAATTAACATGAGGAAAGAAAGCCGCTAAAGGTTATGATCTTGGATTAACTGAACTGCTAAATGATGTGTTATGCTGTGTGTGCAGACACCAGCGTGGAAGGAACGTGAGTACTTTTGCATTTTTCCATGTGACCCCCTGTGTTGCTGAACCCATAGAAGGCGCCTGAGTAACTAACTCCTTGCACTTAAGACAGCTCTACAAAGAGATGCAATTTTGGTGAGATTGTTTTTTCTCCCAGATAAACTCACCTGAGCTGCAGGATTCATTTCTATAGTTGGACAAATCCCATGTGTGGGTAACCTCATCATTGGTCCCCAGATTAGGATCCTCTGTGGTCACATCTCAACCCAAACACATAGAGAATGGACGAAAAGAAACGAGAGACAAGCCTGAGTAGAGAGTAGAGGTCAGAGACATTTGGCCAGCTGGCGGTGCCCAGTCCTCACCCTGGAATAATCTTTGGATCTTACTTAGAGACGTTTCTCCACCCTCAGTGTACAGCACGTTACCAGGAGGGCCTTTGATGCAGATCCTTAGGCCCACACCTGTCTCGCTGTGAGGTGTGTTGGAGAATTTTCATTGCTAACAAGTTCCTTGGGGGTGCAGACAACGCTACCAGTCAAGAACACTGCTTGAATCAATACAAAGGGAGATTTTGTACCAGGTGTCCACCACATTTTGTGGGAATGCAGCTCAGCATCTGACTCTTGGGAGGATCTAAGTAAAGACAGGGATGTGGCCTGTGGGGGCTTTCAACTTGTACAGTGTTTGGATTTTTTTTTTTTTAGTATTTAAGCCAGAGTCCCAATTTTTATTTTTCATATTTTAGAGAAGGGTCCACAGGGTGCTCAGGGCCTCACTCCTACATTGGACTCATCGTGATCTGCCTGTTTACAACGTCCTGAGAGCTGCAATTACAGGCACATGCCACCACGCCCAGTCTCAACTGCTGTCTCAGTGTGCCCCAGGGTTGGGGTCTGCATGGCAAGGCCAGGAATGGAACCCCTGACGCCTGTGGCTGCTTGCAGGTGCTTTAATCCACTCAGCTGTTTGCTGAGTCCCAATTAACTATGCTTCTACATATGTTTTCTTAGTGACTACTGAGTACTTCATTTAATGTTAGAATTTAGTAGACTATGAATATGTGAATATGCCAGTGCTCCATCAGAAAAATGGCAATTTCATGGAACTCAGTGTAATATTTTGCCTCCAAATGATATGAATTTTTCTCTCTTTTTCCCTTGGCTGTATGTTGCTGGCATCCCTCCTTCCTTCTCCACCTGGGAATCCCATCCCTCTCTTCCTCTTTCCTCCCTGGGTGTTACTTTGCCTCTCTTTGCCTGCCTCCAAAGCTATAGGATAGGAAAAAGTAGAACACAGAGAATAACCTGAGCCTGGGGACCCTGGCAGGATTACAAAGGTGTCATTCCATGGTGGCCACGGTGCTGACACTTTCTATCTCCACAACCCTGGGAAAGTTACTGAATCTCTCTGCGCCTCAGTTTCCCACCTACAGAATGAGGATCATAATGGCTCCCACTAAGGAGGCTGGTGTGAAATTCAAATAAATGAATACTGCGAAACAATCTATCCTAAACAACACAAGTTTATCCAGTAAAAACTACCTAATGTGCCTTAATCAACATCAACATCTCTTTTCTTTAATTTGAAAGAACAAATGTAAAGATACCCATATTATTGAGTGTGAAAGGATCAGAAAGCAATAAAGGAAATATAATTTCATTAAAAATATCTGTATTCATACATACAAAAGACAGTAACAGTATTACCTGGGTTACGGGTTACTTGTATCTCCTTTTGTTTAGTGGTACTTTCTAATTTTGCTAAAATGAGCACATGTTATAAACTACATTTGACAAACATTCTGAAGCAGATTGATTTGGGTGCTAAACAGAGAATTCTGATGACCAAGTTGCAGCACGGAGACTCTACATGTTGAGAGACTGACGTTGGTTTTGGTCATCCAGGTAGGGTCAAAGGGTGCGTGGGGAGCAGGTCCGACAGGTCATCCTAGTCTTACGTAAAGGCCTTCTAAGAATTCTAAAGCCTCTTGGTATTGAAAAAGGACCTCCACATTCCCAGCAATGGCTTGGGTAGGGTTTCCTTAGAAAAGAACCAGACCATTTTTCCAAGGTCTTTAGAGAACAAATTGTACTTTATACATAAATATTTTTCTGTTGCTGTTGTTGCAGAAGAGGAAGTGGCAAGGGGAGAGCTCCGTGCTTAGACACCAGGAACTCCGCAGTGTGGCCTGGAGCATTACAAACACCCTTATGCTTTCTTCACTTACTCTTTTTTTTTTTAAATCTTTTTCTTAAATAAAATAAATGTTTTTCCAATCTTGAGGTAAACACTCCACTTATCCTTAGATCTTATGGTTTCATGCCATTGTTTACACTTCTGTGTTTTCAAAAATACTTACAGTGCAAGAAAGATATTTAAATTAAAATGGCACACTTTTCTTCTACTTGAAAAATATGTATCTGTGGGCTGGTGAGATAGCTCAGTGGTCTAAAGTGCCTGCTTAGGCAAGCTTAGGTAACTGCAGGGACCGCAGTTCAATCCCTGGCATCACATGCTGCTCCAGCCCCACCCCCAGGGCAGGTTGAGCCAGCCATAACATAAATAAACTTTAAAAAAATTAAATAAAAATATGTATTTGCATAAGCGGCTCATTTTTCATTATGTATCATCTTTATTTACTATTATTCTTAAAATATTTTCTTTCTTTCATTCATTCTTTCTTCTTTTCCTTCTTTGGTACCTGGTCTCACTGCATAGCTTGGACTCATAGTGATCCTCTTGACTCAGCTCTCCAGCACTGGGATTACAGGCGTGTGCCACCATGTCTGGTCTGGGTGGCCTGAGTGATACACCCAGGGTTCTGGGGCCAGCATGGCACATGGTGCTAGGGATCGAAATGTGGTGCCTGTGCTTGCCTAAGCAGGTGCTTAGTCCACCGAGCTAACCCACCGGCCCACTATCTATCTATTAAAATAGGTTTCCAAAGTATGTTTTCCCCAAAATTTTGCTATTTGAAGAAATATTAGCTCTAGTTCAAATTACTTCCCCTGTATATCGGAAAGAATCAGGAAACAGATTTCACGCAAATTTACAATTCAGTGCTTTACTAAGATGCTTAGCTGATTGCACTCATTTAAGCAGTCAACAAAAATCTACTCAGTGTTAGCTCTATAGTAGGCTATGCCATCAGGTCCCAAGTAGGGAAGTGTCATTTCTTAGTGCGACAGGGAAAAGAAAAGCTTTTCCTGCATCTGTTCTCTAAAAGTTATTTTATGGTTTGTACTGATATAGTAGATTTGGAAAGCAAGTACATAAGGACAGAAACGTGGATTAGGTGCCAGACCTTGTCCCAAGAGACCCACGCTCCCTCGAGTAAAGGTGTAAGAAACTCGAACAAAAAATGTAATTACCTCTGGTGTTTTTAATAAGCATCTGTTGACGGACATGGAAGTAAGATACGAGCCACTGATGGGTTTATTTTACTTGAGAAAGATATATTTGGGTGCAGGGAAATTTTTGTGATGCATTCTTTCCTTTTGTGATTACGCACAGTTTTCCTTTTATAAAACATGTCAATAATCATACACTCAGCCCTCAGGAAGAAATGGGGTTCAAATAACACAATGAGGATTTTTCTTGTTGTCTTAGTTGTTTTTCTCTTGATGCTGGGACAAATACCCAACACACAGGCTTAGGGAAGGAAAGGTTTATTTAGCTCATGGGTACTGGAAGTTTCATAATTTAAAGCGGCTTAAATTACGTAGCAAAACCGAAACTCTACGTCACCGTGCCAGGATGATTGGCTCCATACCTCTAATGGCTCCATACTTCTAAGAGACCGCTGCCTGGGGGGTGGGGGGAGGGAAACCTCTGATAGCATGTGCTGTCACTTTAACAGTTCGTGCCTCTCTTGGCCATATCCCCAAGCCCCGCGCTGGCCCTTTGGCCCCGCCCCTCAAGCCTCTTGCTTGACAGCCCCATGATTTACGTGAGGCTTTTCGGGGACAACCAGATACAAATCGTAACACTTAAGTTCTTCCAAAGAGTAAAGACTGTTCTTATAATCAGTTAAATGGGGAGACTTGATCAGTTTTAGGGAGCAACTGAGCACCAAAGGAATAAATATTCTGGGCGAAGAACAAAATCATTAGAGACTTTGGTGAATATTTTAATTCTGAACAGTTTGGGAAGATTTGAAAGTGCAGCTGGTGGATCCTGAGTAATCCATAAACTGTCTGGCTTAGAAAAGAGATAAGAAAAATTGCGTTTAATGGGCAGAGGCTTTGGGACAGTCTTGGTACTACATATATGAATATATCTATATATCTACATATATACATGTATATATGGCTTACATGTGCTAGTTACATACTTAGCTAGTTATATATACTATGTATACTTGGCTTATATCATACATCAATTTAAAATATATGTTGCCAATAGCCCATGATGAAATTATTGTTTGCTCATTTTAATTACAAGCTGTTAAAGCTCAGAGTACCCCTAAGAAAGACTGTACATTAAGGGGAAAATGATGATTTGTCTACAGAATTCCACAGCCTGCAATTTCACCCTCTATGTATTGGTGTCCAGGGAATAAGTCAACTAAAAATTTAAAACTTAGCTGATACTGTGGCATCCTCCATTGCCACTTGGGCACGTGGCCTTTGGCAGAGTCCTTAAGCTTTCAAGCTTCGCTGGGCTTTGTGTAGGAGGGCACAGCAGTAACTTTCCTGCTCACTTTAAAAGGTTGCTGAAAAGTTCAGTGACGTAAAGTAGAACGACTTAGTGGACTGTCCAAAGCAGTGTAGAAAATAGTGCTATAGAAATATTGTTCCATGTAAAGATCCACCACTGTTAATTTTCTGATGGGATAAGGAAATTACTGCCTTCACCTAACCAGTAATAAAATCAAAATAAAAAAAGAATGACAAGGACCAGGGAGACAGCTCAGCGGCATATGCACCTGCCTGGTCCTGAGCTCGATCCTAGCTACCAAAAAAAAAAAAGGACTAGAATATTTTTTATTGCATCTAAAGGAAAATATAAATGCAAAACTCCTATGCTTCGAACAGTGGGGTGGTTAAAATTTTTTAAGCTGAACACGGGACAAAGGATGGAAGCTGGTGACTATTATGTGTTTGAAATTTTCCATGATAAAATTCTAAAAAAATTTCCTTGTCTGAAGCACATTTCCTTAAAATATTTAAAGAACACTTCCTTCTTTGATTATTAGAGATTAGATAAGGCCATGAATATTGTCTGAAACACTACCACCTGTGTGACCCTTGGCAAGATTTTTACGTCATCTCTCCAAGCCTGCGTGGGTTTTCCTACAGAACAGGACCTATCCCGGAGGCCTGTTAAGAGACATGGTTTGAGTTACTAAGAACTTCATCAATTATGTATAAGTATTTGATAACACAAGAAAATCTTTTGTATTCTAAATAGTTGCTATCTAGAAGAAACGTGATGCGAAGAAGGGCCATGTGATTTCCTCTTTGTGACACTAATCGGCTGTGACTGCTTCAGTCTGGGTCTGCTCAACTATAAAATCTTGACTTTGTGCTATGTTGTCACCTGTAGGGAATGTACTATAATTTAGCCAGGTCCTGTTTTAGCAAAAGGTTCCATACTTATCCTAAGATTGAAGTATACTCTAGGGGGCTGGAGAGATGGCTCTGCAGGCTAAGCACCTGACTGGCAAGCACTAGAACCCAGGTTTGATCCTAGATACCACATGCTGTGCTGGCCCTGTGCTGAACTGGCCCCTGAAACCGGACATACAAACACAAATCAAACAAACAAACAATGAATAGATAAAATCTCTTGTTCAATGAAAAGCCCATAATGCAGCATTTGACTATTTAGCTTTGATCCTCAGAAATGGAATTCATTCAAATTGAAAAGGTCTCAAAACTTCTTGGATGACATATGTGCCATCTATGTTTTATTTTTGAAAATTTTCTTCAGCATCAAATAGATAGCCTCTTAATGCTTGTGTTCATTCTTTTCTGCTGACATCACATGAGATTGACAGTTTTTAATTTATGCAGAAGGGGCTCAAATCAGCCTGATTGAGAAAGAGTTAGACATTGTACCTGAAGATGCGACAGGAAAGCTGCTGGGTCTTCACTCCGATATGTGATGGAAATGGCCTACATGATTTGTCTACATCTCCTTTTTTTTAATTTCAGTTTGGAGCTACTAAAATCTTTTCAGTAGCAGTTTGATTGGCAAAATAATGGCCTTAAATGTGCTAGGGGATTGAGGCTGGCCAAGCCCGCATGGACCACGTGTGAGATCCAGGTGATGCGTTTGGAGGGCGCACTAATGCTCGCGTGCCCGGCGCGTGGGACACTTCGTGATTGTAAAAGCTCTCGATATGCAGCCATGGCAGATCCCACTGCATGGGTCGGGGCCCGAGGGAGCCTCATGAGTCCTGGCTTATGTTTCCTTCCCCCGCCCTTGAACCCTTAGGATAAAGTGGAGGTCCAATAATAGGAACAAAACGTATTTCTCAGGCTTCACTTCCAACCCCAGGGGAACTCGGACACCATTCACAAAACTTCCAGGAAGATCTGGAAGTTTCCAGGCAGTGGCTCCTCCCAGCACATCCTCATAACTTTGATGAAGCCAGCTGCCAGACTACCAGGATATAGTTCTCTCTCTCTCTCCCTCCCTCCCTCCCTGTCTCTCTCTTTCTCCTTCCTTCTTCTTTTTCTTTCTTCTCCTTCTCCTTCTCCTCCTCCTTCTCCTTCTCCTTCTCCTTCTCCTCCTCCTCCTCCTCCTCTTTCCTTTCTTCGTTCCTCCCTTTCATCTTTTATTTATTTGGTACAGTCTCACTATGCACTCAGACTCCTAGTGATCCTCTTGTCTCAGCCTCCCCAGAACTGGGATTATATGCATGTGACACCATATGGGATCAAATCCTGGTCCCTGTGCTTGCCAAAGCAGGTATTTAGTCTGTTGAGCAATCTCACTGGCCTGGAATCATTTAATTCCTTAAGAATAAATATTCTACTTCTGGGATCATGTTGCTAAAGTTTAATATCTGAGAATTCTTTGGACAGTCAAATTAAGAAAGAAAACCTACTGATTTACCAGGTTCCTTAAAATAATATTGCAGGGGCAAGTTAATAAGGATCTTTCATATCAAGTGACAGTTCCTGAGATTTATATGTAATTATGTTTATGAGAGAGAAAGCCTATTAGCTGAAAGCTTCCCTTTCCACTGAGTCACCAGCTGCTGTAGCTGGAGAGAAGCCAGCTTGGATCCCTGACCTCTGTTTGTCATTCAACACCTCTGGAAGGCTGGCAGGCAGCATTTCTCCCAGGCAGCAGAGGACCGGCTGGTCTTTATGGCTCTGTCAAACTGGTGTAGCAAGCAAGCTGGCCCAGAGGTAGATGGTCATGCCCAGCTCCGACACATTCCATGCAGGCTGTGCTCCCTTCTCAGGCCCATGCGTGCTCTGGAAAGGTTCACACAGGAGTGCAGAAGAGTGAGGACTATCAGTGAGGGTAGGCCAGGCCCCCCTTGTGCAGGACTCCACCAGTTCCAGCCTCTCCCATCAGCAGAATTATGCAACGTCAGGACTGCTTTCTGGGGCTCTCTCTTCCTTGTACTAAGAAGACATAAAAACCCACCCCCTCTGTCTGCAGTGATCCTGGGGTTCATTTCTCCCACCTCACCCCTGCCCTTTTCCTGCCTCGGCATACTCTTGGGAGTACTGTGTTTTTCTCTCTGTGTTTATGCTTTTTAGGTATTTGTCAGCTATGTCTCCCAGCAGGACAAGTGGCCTCTTGCCCTCCACTCCTCATCTGACAGTTTACAGGGCACACGCAGGGCAAGTGTTTCTGGACCATCCTCCTTGGACTAAGTCTCCCTCAGATCAGGCCAATGTTATGGCTTGTGTCTAGTTGTCCCCCCAAAGCCTCATGCAATCACAGGACCGAGACTTCTAGAGTTTGAGACTTGACTCATGATCCATTGGGATTATGTGTTTTAGTACTGATGGGATTATGAGTCTGAGCACTGCTGGGATTATGGGTGTGGCCTGAGGTGGATAGGCTGAGGTAGAGAGCCTGAAGGTAACACAAAGAGAGACAGAGAGACAGACTAACTCTGTTGCTTTCTGTTGCCTTGGTTGGTCGGTTGCCTCTGTCGCCATTTTGTTGCTGTTCCGCTGCCATGAACTAGATGCTCTCTGCCCTGTTCCACTCAGCTGTGAGCCAGCCAAATATGAACTGAAACTTCCAGTAACTGTGAGCTAAGTAAACCTTTCCTTCCTTCATTTTGGGTGTTGGGTATTTGTCCCAGCAATGAGAGAAGAGTAACTGAGACACTAAAGATGTTCACTTAATAAGTTCCTTCTATGAGTAGAACACGGCATTATGACCTTTGCACAAATACAACATAGTCTGTGAATTCCAGTCTTTCAGGACAGAGGAGGCATTAGCTCAGGAGCTTTCAACTTTTGCCGCTAACACATTATGGTGCAACCAATGAACTGTGATATGTGTCATCTGTCATTTGTTACTAATAATTCAGGTTGAATGAGACGACTTTTTAATAATATCCTTAATCTGAGTCTTTCATAACTTTTCTAGCATTATTTGAGAGTGTTTTTAGCTTGTTTTTTTTTCTTTCTGGTGCACACAACCCATACCCAGTGAACCTATCATAGGCATGGCTGCTTCATTTCAGTGGAGATGTAAGTCAGAAGGGGGTGGTGTGTGTGTGACAGCCAGGTGAATAGCTCTGATGTCCTGCCTTTCTCACCAGTGAAAAGACGCTTATTGGAAAGCACGTCACTGATGGCTGCATTATTGTGGACATTGTCTAAGGGGAGGGGGGCTGTAGAGATACGAAACTAGCATCTTAAGAAACTAACATCTTAAGAAGCGGAGAACAATAAACAAAGCCCAGGGATCCTGATGGCTGTTTGATTGTTGTCTCCTCCCTTGCTTGGGATGTTAGTGGTTATCTCCTCCCCTCCTTATCTTTTTACTTAACATTTGTGTGAGCCTAGCATTAGACAAATAGTGAAGGTCAACAGGGATTACAGTCTTTCTTAACTAAAGTAATTATGCACATGAGCACATTCCTTAGCCTGTCTTTGAGTACTCAATAAAAGTAAGATGTTTCTGTGGGTTGGGGCTCACTTCGAGAGAGGCAGACCTCAGTGAGACCTCTGAGCAAAATTCATCAGGTCTTCTCATCGTTTCTTTTGGCACCGACTCATAACTTACAACAGAGCGCTGTGAATTCTGAAGGGCAGAAACACAGGCTCTTGGTGCCCAGATCTATGCGGGGTCTTAAAAACTGGGCACCACTTTGACAGATGACTGTGGGGTACAGGGGTAGGCAACACTGAGATGCCTTGGGCCAAGTTGCTGTTGGAGTTTGTATCTGGTTGTCCCCACAAAGCCTCATGTAAATCGTGGGGTTGTCAAGCACACAGCTTGAGGGGCAGGGCCAAAGGCTCAGGGCGGGGCTTGAGGGGGAGTAGCCAAGGGAGGCGCCAACCAATAAACTGACAGCATGCACTGTCAGAGCCCCTCTCCTCCAGACAGTCTCTGGAGATATGGAGCAAATCATCCTGGACACAGCTGAGTAGAGTCTGAAGGCCTTGCTATGTAATTTAGGCTACTTTAAATTATGAAACCTCCAATTTATTTAACTGTGAGCTAAATAAACCTTTCCTCCCCTAAGCTTGTGTGTCGGTATTTGTCCCATCAATGAGTGAAAAGTAACTGAGACAGTTGCACAGGGTGGAAGGATAGAATTTCTTTAGGATACCATCAGCAGCCCAGTTAGTTGGGAGGGTTTTGCCTGAGCCTGGGGAAGACACTGAAAGGTTACAAGTGGTAGATTATGTAATATATACAGGGTACAGTGGAGAGTCATCCGAGTTACTCAAACTAGGTGTATTGACTCGTATAGCTCTGTATGCCAGGCCCACCATAAATCCGAATCCTACTTGAATGGATCCTTTTATTTCTTTCCTGTTTTCTTTTTCTTTCTTTTCTTTTTTTATGTGTTAGCACAGGGTCTACAGGGTCTCATTATGTAGATTGGACTCATAGTGATCCTCCTGTTTTCAGCCTCCCAAGTGCTGGGATTACAGGCGTGCACCGCCACATCCAATCTCAATACCACCTCAGTGCGCCCCAGGGGCAGTGCTGGCACAGCATGCTGGGGATTGAACCCCAGTCCCTGAGTCTGCCTAAGCAGGTGTGTTGACCTCGCTGAGCTATCTGGAGGATCCCTTTATTTCTTAAGGCCTTAAAGCATCTTTTGGAAACACACCTTGATCAAGAGTTCAGGCTCCAGGGCCAGTTAGCATTAGTTCAAACACTGGCTCTGAACTTTTCTCAGCCATATGAGTGGGTCTGTTCTGTTCTGTTTCCATTTCTCTATCTATAAAAGGAGAATAACAGAAGCACGGTGTTACAGACTTGTTACTAAGCATTAAATTAGTTAAAATGCCGTAAGCGTCAGCTTCTGACGGGGACATTACTGTCGCCCGTGCTAGTGATCAGGTTGTATCCTCATGAGGCAGGCATGCAAATCAATTTACCTTTGTTGTGCGACAGTTGTAGTCACTGTGTTGTATGCTGAGGGGCACAGAGAAGTCTAGGGCGCAGTCCTTGAGGACATTCCAGTCTAATGAGGAAAATAAGATGTACCAGCACAGAGAAGCCGATCAAAAACAAAGCCAAGGGCCCAGGCCAGATGGCCCAGCGGATTAAAGCGCCGGCTTAGGCAGCCACAGCAGCAGCGATTGGATCCCAGGCGTGCGTGCCGGCCCCGCCCCCTAGGAGTACTGAGACAGCGCTTGAGACTGGGCATGGGGCGCGCACCTGTAATCCCAGCACTTGGGCGGCTGAAAACAGGAGAATTATTATGAGTCCGATGTGTGTAGTGAAACCCTTTGGACCTTGTACTAAAAAAACAAAACAAAACAAAACAAAAAAAAAACTTAGAAAAAAAGCAAAGCAGAGATGTAGTGGTTTATTGGACGGCACAACGCAGTTCGTCACTTCATAGTTCGCTAAGATTTTGGGAAGGAGGCAATGACCTGTGCTGGGGCACGTTGGAAAATCTCTAGGAACGAGGAGGCCTTTGATCTGTGGGTTTATTTGGGTCAATGTGTCTGGAAAAGGGAACGAAGCACTTCCTGAGTCATTCGGATCTCCCTAATCAGTGGTGTGTGTTATGTCTCTCACTCTTCCAGCTATGCATTCATTGGTAGTAGAAGATGCTTTCGACATTTTCTTCAAAATCCACCCTGTGTTCTATCTATGTTTCTGGTGCCTTCTTTATTTAACCTGTCTCCAGGATAGGGCTGTGTAATTATATATCCTTTTTCCTTTTCATATTTTGCAAGCGTGAGAGTCGCCCTGATCTCTTGGTCTGGTCTGTAAATGCACTGGATCCTCGCGTGTGCTGGCCACTACTAGAATGTTTAATTGCGTGGGTCAACTTGGGTGGGCCATGTACACATATGTTTGGTCAAGCATCCTTCTGGATGTTTCTGTGAGAGTGTGTTTGAGGGAAATTTGTGTTTAAATCTAGTTAGATGGCCATGTAGCTCAGCAGAAGGCCCTGGGTTCAATGCCCCAGTGTCTAAAGGAAGAAGGCCAGTTACGGTCGCCGAGGCCTGTCATCCCAGGACTCTGGATACTGAGGTAGGAGAATGGCCCTGAGTCGGGGCTACTCTGGGCTACCTAGTGAGTTCAAGAGCAGGCTGAACTATGTAGTGAGACCCTGTCTCAAAAATAAATAAAATAGATAAAATAAAGATACAAGCAAGCAAGCAGACTGCCTTCCATACCAGGTCGCCTGTCAGTTGAAGGCTGACCGGCCAGGCAGGAGGGCACTGTGCGGGCAGCTGCGTCCTTGGTTTATCCTGGTTCTCCAGCAGGACTCATGCTGTGAATTTTCCTCAAATTTCCAGTCCACCAGCTTTTCTAGTTAGACTGTGGGCTCACACAGCCTCCACCACTAAGGGAACCAAGTCCTGGAATTAAATTAGATCTGTCTGTCTGTCTGTCTGTCTGTCTGTCTGTCTGTCTGTCTCTCTCTCTCTCTCTCTCTGTGTGTGTCTCTGTGTCTCTCTTTCTCTGTGTGTGTGTGTTTCTCTCTGTGTCTCTCTCTTTCTGTCCCTCTTTCTCTCTCTGTCTCTCTTTTCTGTCTCTCTCTTTCTGTCCTTCTTTCTCTCTCTGTCTCTCTCTCCCTCCTTTCTTCTCTCTCTGTCTCTATTTCTGTCTCTATCTCTGTCTCTCTATCTCTCCCTCCTTCTCGTTTCCATTCTCTCTGTTTGCCCACATCTCCTCCCCCCTTCTCTCCCTCCCTCTCTCCCTCTCCCTTTCCTATTGGTTCTGTCTCTCTGCAGGGCCCCACCTGTGAACGCAGTGGTGTGGTACACACTGCATTTCCCACTTCATTCTTAACCTCGCTATTTAAGATCAAGCAGCGATTCAACAGCAGAGGCAATAGTCGAATCCAAATCTCTCTCATTTCAAATGCCTTGTTCTGCTCATCAAAACTCACTCCCTGGGGTGCAGGGAAGAGCGTTGAAAAAACTAAAACTCAAATCTCTGAGTGTAAGAATCTCTCATGGTGTAAGAATGCTAATGGGAACCGAATAGGGGGCCTGATGGGAAGGCAAGGAGTGGGCCCACTGGCCCTGTGCTGTGCTGTGCAGCCACACAACTGGCCTCCAAGGCTGAGAAAGCACAAGTTTAAGGTTCAGGGCCTTGGCAGCTCAGCTTGGCCAGGATCAGGAGACCTTAACCCTCTGAGGCCTGGGTGGAAGAAGTGGACCTGTTTCTTTCCATCCAAGGTGCTGGAGAATTTGTCTACAGCCTGTATTGTCCCATCTGGTGCCTGCCAAAGACCCACGGTGCATTTCGGGTCCTTCTTGACGTTTCCCAGCAGCATCTGACTCCCAGCATTCTCTGCACTCCTGTATCTTTCTGTCTAAATCTGGGACCTGAGGAGCACCAGGGAAGAAAGGAGTGGATTAGGGTCCATGGCTTGTGGTGTGTGCTGGTGGTGCTACCAACAGGGCCGACGCAGCTCCTCCCTCTTCATCTTCCTCCTGCAAGACAGTGGCCTCTGATGAGGTGGCAGCCTCCTCAGGATTCCTGTCTGCCTTTTGGCAGCTTGAGTTTCAGGACTGCAAACCTCAGAGTAGAATTTTCCAATTGCTTTCGGCAGCAGAGCAAGTCCCAAACGGCCCATGCCTAAGCTCTCCCACTTCTGCAAATTAGGTCCAGCCACTTAGCGCCCAGCAGCCAGGAATGAGGGGGTGCCAGCTGGGACAGGGGAGCATAAAGCCCAGCATCCTAAATGGCCTGTGGCTCCTTTGAGCACTGGCAACAGAGGGAGGAAGGGAAGGGTCACGGTTTCATTCTTTAATGTTTTTTCTTTAAAAATAATGTATGATTTGTTTGTAAATAAAAGAGTCTGATCTTTTAAATACTCACTATATCAAAAGTTATATATCCTCAGGAGTATTGAGTGCCTTAGCCCTGTGAGAGCGCTACCTGCCCATTCCATGTCTTTGTTGCTGTGCACCTTTTCTAGCACCATGGCTTTTCTGGCTTTCAAAGCCCTGTGTGAAAGCCCATGCATTCCTCAGAGAAGAAACAAATGAAGATTAATCATACCTAATGCAGCAGTCTCTGTAAATGGGCAAAATACCATAATTAAAAAACATGACTGGATTGCAAAGCAAAATCAAAGTAACTGCAAGTTGAGAAAACAGATGTGTTTCAAACACTGCGGCTCAGAAAAGTTGAAGATAGAAGGATGGAAAAAAGCAGGCCAGGAAAATAAGATTAAAGGAAAGTGTGCATTGTTATCTTTGTGTTAAGGCCAAGAGGGAAGAAACACAAAAGAGAAGAACATCTGCAATTTAAAGAAGTAACCACATGTGAGCTTGGGAGACTGAGGCAGAAGAATGCGGAGGTCAAGGCCACTTTGGGCAACTCAGCAAGTTGAAGCCTGCCTTGGATTACAGTGACCTTCTCTCTCACAAAATCAAAAAAATATACATGACCCAATTATTCCTTGTGGTCCCCGGAGCTATGAAATCACTTTTGTTCTTCCATTTCCTAGTGTTTCGGTTTGAGAAATAGAGATGTATTGTGAAACTTAAAAGATCTCGCAATTGCAAATTTAAAGACCTCAAGATTTCCTGTTTCTTTTTTTAAATCAGAAATTCTGGCAAACCCTAACCTGACTTTTCATATATCTTCCGTCATCTGTACAGACTTTAGGTTTGTGAGCCAATTC
Source organism: Capromys pilorides (assembly GCA_004027915.1). Lineage (NCBI taxonomy): Eukaryota > Metazoa > Chordata > Mammalia > Rodentia > Capromyidae > Capromys > Capromys pilorides. Next base: position 17,168 of record PVKN010001941.1, read on the forward strand.
CAGTCCACCGCTCCCCGAAGCCCATACCAAAGAAACCTCTGCCAACACATCTAATATTCAGATTCTAGAACACTAAGGAGGAAAAAGTTCATCTCTAAGCTATGAGAAAACTAACATCTTAGCTATAATTTCTCACTGGAAACTTTAGCACCCACAGTGAAGTGACATTTTGAATATGTTGCAATAAGAGGACTAACACAGGATCTGTGGTAATTTTGCCCTTTTCATTCCTTATTGCTTGAATTTGAGTCTTTTCTTTCCTCTTTTCAATGAGGTTAGCTAGGGGTTTATCAATTTTATTTAATGTTTCAAAGAAACAGCTTTTTGATTCATTAATTCTTTGTATTGTTTTCTTTGTCTTGATTGCATTAATTTTTGCTCTAATCTTTATAATTTCCTCCCGTCTTCGGGCTTTGGGTTTGGTTTGCTCTTCTTTTTCTCATACTAATATTATTTAGACAACACATCATGTCTGCATCTTGTCCTCTGAATAACTACTATGAAGACAACAATATGAAATATATTAATTATTGTAACTGTCCTAACCTGTTTTGAAACTATTTCATTGCTATTTTATCTTTTCTCATTAAAATGGAAAAAAGGGCTACCAACCCACAGTGCTATATCCAGTTTAAAAAAATTCCTTCAGGAGTGAAAGAAAAATTGAGGGTTTTTCAGGTGAAGGAAAATTAAAGAGAATTTACCACACATAGATCTACTGTCAAGAGACTGGCAGCTCACATTTTAAAGATGTGACCCAGGGCCAGCCAGATAGCTCAGCAGATTAAAGCACCTGCCTAGGCATTCACAGTGGTGGGGGTTTGATCTCCAGTGTGTGGTACCAGCCCTGCCTCCTGGGGGTTGTGAGACAGCGATTGAGACTGGGCATGGTGGTAAGGATCTGTAATTCCAGTGCTTGGGAGGCTAAACACAGGCGGATCACTACCAGTTTGATCTATGTAGTGACCCTGTAGACCTGTACTAAAATACAAAATAAATAAATAAAATTAAATTAAAGAAAAAAAGTGTGATCCAAAGCTAGGTAAAAACAAATGAAAATGAAATCTGGTTCTTTGTGAAGATGTGAGACTTATAAAACTTCTATCAAGATGTGGAAGAAAAACTCCTCAAACTCCACTGATTTTTAATATCGCAAATGAAGCAGAAGACATCGACATTTCATAGATGAAAAATTAATAAGAGATCCCTGCCAACAACTCTCCTCACAGAAAGCTGCCAGCTCGGGTGCAGCAGGTGCCCTCCTCAAGAGATGCAAGCTGTCGCAAAATAATTTAAATACCTCTAAAAGATGAAAGATGCTGAATTTATAACCTTAATACTTCATGAAAAGACATCTCCAAGGCAAATGTTTCTTCTGGAGATTTCTACCAAATGTTTAAACAAAACTGGACGCCAAGGGCTGGTGAGATAGCTCAGTGTATTAATTGCCTGCTTTGGCAAGCACACGGACAAAGTTTCAATTCCCCAATCCTGAGATCAGTGACTGAGACTGGACATGGTGGTGCATGCCTGTAATCCCAGTGCTGGGGAGGCTGAAAGCAGAAGGATCACTATGACTCTGAGCTGTGTAGTGAGACCCTGTACCAAATACACAAATGAGGAAAACACAAAAACAAAATAAAAAACTGGACACCAATTACATGCCATCTCCTTTCATTTTATGAGACTGCTATTACCTAGATACTCAAAATAGATAAGGTCACAACAAAAAGAGAAAATCAGGCTAACATCCTTCATGAATATAACTACCTGCTTTTGTAAATAAAGTTTTGTTAGAACACAGCTACATCCATTCATTTGTGTACTGTCTGTGGTTCTTTTCACATTACAGTGGCAGAATCAGGCCATTGTGATAGGCTGTGTTCTCATTTCTGATTCTTCACAGAAAAAAGTTTTCTGGTAAGATTTAGACGCAATAATTGTTCTTCTCTCTTGAACTTATAAAGTTTCTTTATTTGTAAGCTAAGTGCTAGTATGTAGACAATATAAAATACATATATAGCCATAAACACATGCAGATAACACACATGTATGTGTACACACACACACACACACACACACACACGGGCTTTACAGTTTTCTGTTCCCTTTAGATTGGAAACATAGTCTCCAGTTACAGAGGTCTTCCATTTTTTATTATTGTTCTACCTGGTCAACATTTCTCATTTGTACTTTGTCTCTTTTGCCATGCATATATTTGTAGAAACTTTTCTATAGCCAATTTTGTTTTATTTACACATAAAGTAGAATCATCATTGAGTAAAATGAGTTGCAAAGAGTTTCTTGTACTACTACTACTACTTATTATTATTATTATTTATATACTTATACAGAGTCTACAGGGTCTCACTACACGGATCGGACTCATAGTGATCCTCCTGTTTTCAGCCTCCCAAGTGCTGGGATTAAAGGCCTGCACCACCACACCCAGTCTCAATCGCCATCTCAGTGCACACTGGTGGTGAAGCTGGCATGGCATGCTGGGGATCAAACCATGTCCTTGTGTCTGCCTAAGTAGGAGCTTTAGTCCACTGAGCTATCTGGCTGGCCCTCCTGTACTACTTTTGTAGCAGAGAGTGTGTAAAAATTAAATTGTATTCTTCTGGAGACATTTAGTAGAAATCTTTAGCAAAGTTATTTGAAGTTGTTACAATTTTGTTACAATTGGCCGTGGCTGTTTCCCTCATTTTAAATGTTTGATCTGCCTTTTAAAATGAAAAGTTCTGCTGCCAGCAACTACAGAACAGTGAGATGGAAATTGAGACTAGGTGTAGTGGCGTGCCTGTAATCCCAGCTCTTGGGAGGCTATAAACAGAAGGATCACTAGGAGTCCAATCTAGTAGTGAGACCCTGAGCACCCTGCAGACCCTTCCCTAAAGTACAAGAACAAAAAAAAGATATTAAAGAATGGAGAATTTTAATGTGTGCTCATAAATGGCTAGTCTACTCCTGTGATGAATGGGTGAATGGAAACACTAAGAGTGGGTCTGCTGCGAAAGCTGGTCTGTCGAGTCTCTCACACACCCTGCCTGTCACCATGCAATGATCCGCAAAGACTTCACCAGATGGAGAACTCTGAGCTTGGGCCAGAACTGTGAGTCAAAACAAACCTCTTCTCCTTATAACTTAGCCTGTGATATTGTATCATTGACTCAGACGGATCTGCATCACAATGGGTGGCCTGCGTGGGTTGCTTTGACATTGGCATCCTCTAGAACTTCATGGAAATGACAGCTTTGCTTTTCTCTGAGCTGGAGAAAAAGAAGATACAGGACATCCTTTCCAGCATAGACTTGCAGATTATGGTGCTGAAGGGAACATATCTCAGCGAATTAATCTCTGGAGTAAGTAAACCCATTTTCTGCTTGCCCAGCAGCTCATTCCTGAGCTCAACATGTTTATCAGACTTCTCAGGTTGACCAGAAAACCAACCTAGCCCTAGAACCAACTATGAGAGCTGCTATGTAAAATTATCACCAAATTAGTCTCCGTGGTGGTTGTAAATTCTTTGGGTTTAGAGGTACAATGGTGAATTAGGCAGGGCATGTGCCAAGGTTGATTTGATTCTTTGCTGCCCCATGTCTACAGACGTGGTAATGAACTGAGAGGTGGAACTAAGGAAATATGAGGTGAAAGAAAAGGGAATACAGCCCTCCTAAGTCTCATCGATGTGGGCCACCTGGTGTAGATGTCTGACCTGCAAACCTCTGGGCCTCTTAGGGCCTCCCTCACTTAGCTGACACATAGACCTTGGAAGCCTAAGTGGCTTGCACACTGCTTTCCATGGGATTCCTGAACAGAAAACACTACCCAGCGGCAGAAATGAGTGTGATGGAACTGACAAACAGAAATCTGAGTATAACCAGTGTCTCTAGGAGTATGTTCTGAAAAAAAAAGTGGAGGGGGGAGTGGGGGAGATTTCAAGGATGCCATCACTCCTGTAGAGCACAACTGCTTCTGGAATGTTAAAAACTCATTTTTGCCAATATCTGGAAAAGAATGGCCCTCATATGACAGGTCCAAACAATAGTCTGGGGGCTGGGTAGATAGACATTCATCACCCCTCTCCTCGTCCACCTCCCGCCATTGTCCAAGGAAAGATTAACATGGACTAGGGAGACAGCTCAGTGCCCCTCCTTGGCAAGCGCAATGACCCAGGAGAGGGTCTTGCTTCAGGACAGATTAATATTGATGCCAATGGCCCGAGCTGAGACCAGCAAGACAGCCTGTGAAGCCCTGGTGCCTCAAAGCAAGATAACGCGGCAGTGGGGGACTTGCCCACGCAAGCTCCTTCTAGCTCGGTAGTGCAGCGTGCAGACAGTCGGGTTCCTGGTTAACACCGATCTGTTCCTGTGTGATTTTCCAAAAATGTACCATTCTTCAGTTCTTGAACTCTGACGCCCACCACTTCTGGCAGCACACCGTACATCAAGCTGGGCACCCAATAAAGACCAAGGACACTGTGTCTTGTGGTCCTAGCTGGTCACTGGGTTTTGATCATCTTGAGCTCCCTTGTAACTAAACTACATCTCTTGTCTGTGTTTTATTCTGTCTTCTTGCCCCAGAGCAGGGGATCACCATCCTAGGCCAGGGCCCTGATATCCTTTCCATTCTCTACAAGCAGGGGAGTCTGCCAAGCAGCTATCTAATGTTCTTTTCCCTGTTTGTGGGATGGCTTGAAGATCCCAGATCCTAGGCTCCTTGGTGACAAAATCCAGTTGCTACAGCCTGCATCCCACTGGCCATGGAGTTCAAATGCTGCATTTCCACTAACATTTATGGCCTTTTAAAAAATTGTCAAGTTCCACAACTGTGGAATCCCTTTCAGTGGTGTATTTTCTATTTTTCGAGAGAACCAAAGGTAGATTCTTGCCTGTGGTACTTGTTTGTTCTCCGTAATTATTTTAATTTCCACTCATAAACTCAAGGACAATTCTGAACCCGGAGCATGATCAGGGGCAGAGGAATGCGAATGTGAGTGAGACATACGGAGATGCAAAGCTCCAGTCTGAAATGAGGCAGACTCCAGGGGCTCCCTTGCCTCAGCCTCTCCTAAGACAACAAGGCTGCACCCCAGGAGAGCTGGACGTGGGCACAGAAGGTCACTGAGGCTTTCTATTCACCTTCCTTTAGAGCGTCCATCTCTCCTCTGCTCTAGCAGAAGCTTGAGAGTGGAAACCACGGTAAAACCACGCAAACCATGTATTTACTTTCAGAAGCGGGCAGTGACGTCGGTCCACGCTTTGGCAACAGGCGGTTGCGTAGGAAGACGAGTCAGCCAACAAACACCTGGGAACACTGAGCTTGTATTCATGGAGCTAGCGCTAGGCCCTCTCACAGGCAACCCGAGAAATGCCGAAACTATGGTGTTTTCACATTCAGGGATTTTAAGACTTGACTCTACCCAGATACGTCTTCCTTCCTTCCTTCCTTTCTTCCTTCCTTCCTTCCTTCCTTCCTTCCTTCCTTCCTTCCTTCCTTCCTTCCTTCTTTCCTTCCTTCCTTCTTTCTTTCCTTCCTCCTTCCCTCCCTCTCTCCCTCCCTCCCTCCTTTCCTTCCTTCCTCCTTGCCTTCCTTCTTTTGAAATGGAGTTCACTATATAACCTGGAGAAAGTTGCTTAGCATAGAGCCTTTGTGCTTTTAGTTTTAACTGAGGATAATAACTGTACCCTGTCAAAGAGTTTGTAGAAAGGATCTGATACAAAAAGTCTAGGAGAGGTACACAGCATCACCTAAAACACAGCAAGAACTTAATGATCAAATGATCCACTATTAAGGAAGATTTTTTAAAAATCTTTATCAGTTGGTTGTCGTTCTTTGATCTTAGTGAGCTTTTCACACTCTGGAACTAAGCACCTGACCTGCATAACTAAAAGAGAAAAGGCTTATTTGGGTTCACAGTTTCTGTTCCTGGTTAGCTGGTTACAGGCAGACACATGGTAGTGGAAGGGTCTAGCAGAGCCAAGCTGCTGGCCTGCAGGCTGCCGGTAAGCAGAAGGGCAAGGAAACACTTAGGGACAGGAGAAAAGAAAGGCCCAGGGACAATATTGTCTTCTCTAAGCTCCCAGGGACCTACTCCCACCTCCTAAGCGCACATCCTGCTAAGAACTTGCTGGTAGATTTATCTGTGGCTGACGTCAGTGGCCCCATAATCTAAGCACCATCTAAAGGTACTGCTTCTGGACACGTGAGCCCTTGGGGGAACAGCTTCTGACCCAAATCATGTCAAACGTTGTAAGGCTCGAGTTACGTGTGTAGGGAGATAGTACCGCTATGCAACGAAACATGAGGAACTTGCCCTGTTCTGTGTAGATTGCCATATTCACACAATTCTCTTCCTCTACTCAAGATCCAAAGTTGTTGAGGCCAGATCTTTATCCCCGTGCGAGCTTCAGGGATCCTGACCCGGCTGCAAGCGAGTTTCTCTCAGTGGTCTCTTGGTAATTGCTTAACAACTTATTCTGAAAAAGAAAGAAAAGAGCAGTCCTTGTGGGCCAGCGAGATAGCTCAGTGGGCTAAAGGGTCTGCTTAGGCAAGCTTAGGCGGTCCCCAGCACCCCACGACATACCCTGAGGGTGGGCTGAGCTGGCTAGAGTCTGGGTGTGGTGGTACATGCCTGCAATCCCGGCGCTGGAGAGGTTGAAAACAGGAGGATCACTATGAGTCTGAGCTGCGTAGTGAGACCCTGCAACAACCAAATACATTAAAACAAACAAACAAATAAAAGCAGCCCTTGTTTGTAGTATTGGCTCATTTCCATGATGAAATGCTTCTCTACTCAAAGTAGAATTGGCAGGGGCAGCACCCGATGCTCCGCCTTAGATGGGCCCAGATGGACTGAGCATGCCTCACTCCTCCGCACTTTCTACCCAGGCCTCTCTACGCTTCCCACGTCACCACGCAGGCATACAAATGACTGTCTACTTAAGTCCCTCCTTATGTTTGCACAGAGGCGAGCATCTGTCTTCTGTCTGAAGGGACGCAGCCAACTCTTGTGACTTTGCACTGCACACTTAAACTTCAAGAGCCAGGTTCTCAGTCCCCCGGGGCCTTGCTTTGCAGGTGATGCAATGTCGTGTTAGATTTCACTTTGGGGAGGAGCCTGGGAAACGGCCTCGGGCGACCTCCCCACCCCACTATTTGCACCACTCCCTGCCTCCTCCCATATTTTGACAATCACAGGGAACGCCGCGGGAGCTGTGCCATGTCATGTCCAAGATGAAATCATAAAAGTCACGGAGCCATCTGTCTTAGTCATACTGGCTCTTTCGGGTTGTTCACTCGGGGACAGGCCACAGCCATCTGCCAGGTCAGGAGAGTCTCGTGCCGCAGGGGCTTGAGCTTCCTGCCAGCAGCGCATCCCTGAGCTGGGAAGCAGAGCCCAACCATCAGTCTAGATGACAGCAGTCCCCAGCGAACAGGCCGAGCGCCGTCTCCTGAGACACCGCCAGCTCCAGCTGCCCTGCCCCGCCGCTCCCGAGAGAAAGAAGTAGCGAAGCTCTAGCAATAAAGCAGGTTTTTCTTCTTCAGATACCTATTTTGTCTTTTTTTTTTTTTTTTTAATTTGTATTTGGTACAGAGTCTTGCTACATAGCTTGGACTTGCAGTGATCCTCCTGTTTTAGCCTCCTCCACTACTTCTTTCTCCTGTATTTTAAATTAATCACTGAAAATATTTGCAGTACAAATAAAATGCAGCTTGCTTACAGAGGCTACAAGGGCTGTGGTGTGGGCATTGATTTCCGGTTCTGACTGCTGGGTGATGTGGAAAGACGTTGCATTTCTCAAGGGCTCAGGTTCCTCACCTGTAAAACTACAGCAGTAAAGCCAACCTTAGGAGGTACAACTACAAAGACACCTTCTGTAGGGGTGGTGCAAGAAACGGCAGCTATGGTACAAATCTGCCCACTCTCCTGCGTAAATGGAAGAGATAAAGGCCATGTTATTTATTCAGACAGGGTCTTACTATCTAGTTCAGGGCTGATCTTGAACTCATCATGTAGCCCAAGCTGCTCCTGAACTTGTGGCAATTCTCCTGCCTCAGCCTCCCGAGTGCTGGGATTGTAAGTGTGTGCCACTGTACCCAACACCCATCTCTTCTTTATCAAGTTATCCCATCTCAGGTATTTTGTTAGAGTTACAAAAACTGATTAATGTAGGACACAGCTTAAACATCAAACTCTATAGTCCAAAGTGATTATAATTTGATTTAAGAAATTAAATTATACTGAAAGGGGAATACAGGAATGATACTCCAATGATATTAAGAGGGAACACTGCAAAAATGTGACTTCTATTAAATTCTGGGGATATCTTGATAAATGATAGAGTTGAACTGATTGGCTTTTATAGATTTTCACAGGGTTTTTCATGTTACTCTGAGATGTATATTTCTAAGGGAGAGATTATATATATTTTCTTTTTTTTTTTATGTATTTGGTACAGGGTCTCACTATACAGCTTAGACTTGTAGTGATCCTCTTGTTTTCAACCTCCCCAGTGCTGGGATTACAGGCATGCACCACCATGCTCTGTCAGTGGCTGGCTCAGTGAACCCTGGCAGCGGGGCCAGCATGGCATGCAGGACCAGGGATCAAACCCTGGTCCCTGTGCTTGCTAAGCAGGCACTTAGTCTGTTGAGCTATCTTGCCTGCTCAATATATGCATTTTCAAAGTCAGACTCCAATGTAACAGGTCACAGCGACAGCACCAGTGGCCTATGGCTTTATGCTACCGAAACACACAGGAGTCTGTCTACTCACCTGAACGAGTCCACTTGGAAAAGTAACCAAGGGCTAAAGGTGTAAGGACTGAGTTAGTGGACATGGTGGGGTGGGGGTGGGGTACGGCAGGGTGTGCTTGCCTGGCAGAAATTTTAGGAAAACACCACTAACTGCAAGGGAAGGGTCTTCGTTTCTACTTCTGACTCACTGGAAAACCTTCAAAAGTCATGCAGTATAACTAGTCCTGTTTCCCTTTATGCTGAGCAGAAATTTCAAAAGCAAAGTTATCTGGTTGTTTCCCTATACACAGAACAGAATTTAAAATGAGTATATAGAAGTTTTCTTATAAAACATCACAAACAGTGCCGGGCAGATAGCTCAAAGAACAAAAGCGCTTGCTTAGGCAGAGAAAGGCAGTCAGGGCTTGATTTCCTGCTGGCTGTGCCCGCCCCGCCCCTAGGGCATGCTGAGCCAGCAACTGAGATTGGGCATGGTGGCTCGAGCCTGTAGTCGCAGCGCTTGAGTGGCTGAAAACAGGACAATCACTGTGAGTGCAATCTACATAGTGAGACCCTGTAGACCCTATTCCAAATATATTTAAAAAAGGTAAAAAAAAAAAAATCGCAAAGGTTGGCAAAGTCTGTGAAATTAAAAAGCTTTCAGTTCTGTGGTTGAGTCCAGGCTTAATGACAGGGTACGGTTCTGACCACCAGCAGGACTGTGGGGAGAGGGGCTTATGGGAAGCACAGTGTGTCCCTCAGGATGCGGGCAGCCGGCACCCTAGCTCAGGATGAGTCATGCCGTTGCGCATAAACACCAACAGCGCACCGTAGCGCCGGACTCTGGGGCTCACGGCACTCAAAAGACAACCTTGAGGATCTGAAACGAAAGAAAACCTAGAATATTGAGTAGGGTGGCCTTTCTTTTGATGCAGACAGAAAGAAGACAACACGGACAACTGAAACATGACTGTCCACCTTTGTTACTGGCCTGGGGCTTTGCCTGTTCCCTGGGGGTGAAGTAGAGTCACCCTAATAATGTGGGGAGCAAGCGACTGTTACCAAAGAGACGAGAGGAAGAACACATCCATGCAGTGAACTTTCCGGTTGAGAGCCACGATAGGCTCGCGCGTGGTGGGCGCGTTAGCAGCCTCCGGGGTCTCTCTGCCCTTGCGGATTCACCGGGCTCTCTGGGAACGCTAGGAGCAAGTCTGCCAGGCGAGTCCTGCCCGGAAGCCAGGTTTCGAGTAGTCCAGGAGCGCCACCTTGCTTTAGGTACGCACACTGCAAATCATCGCCGGAAGGAGGAGCAGGGTAGAGGGCCAGAGGGTCAGAAGCCTGCCGAGGTGCAACCCGGACCACGCTCAGTTGCTTCGAACAAAGTGTAGTGTGTCAGTTAAGGCTCGCAGAGGGGCAGGGCCGACAGGATATGCACGCATGCATACAAATGAGTAATCTCCTGCGGTGCGGATGCCCGCCAGCTTGAATTTGGTAGGGTTGGCACGAGGAAGCAAAATTCCTGCTCCTGAAAACTTCAGATTTTTTCTTCCTTAGAGCCTTCATCTGATTAGATGAGATCTACCTACGTTATTTCCAGGAACATCTATTACCTAAAGTCAGCGGACTGTCGATGTTAACCTCTCTTCGCAAATCCCTGTGCAATGGCACCTAGAACAGTATTTGCTTAAATAACTGGATCCTAGCTAGGTGCATACATAACTCCAGCCATCACAGATAGCAACATCGGCCCAGGTAGGAACTTTATTTTTACTAACATTAAGAGACATGGGGCCAACCAGGTAGCTCAGCAGACTACAGAACCCGCTTAGGCTGAGCACAGCGGCCGAGGTTCGATCCCCGTTGTGTTGTGCGGGCCCCGCCCCTGGGGTGTGCTGAGAGGGCGATCGGCGCTGGGCGTAGTGGCGCGCGCCTGTAATCCCAGCGCTTGGGAGGCTGAAAATAGGATCACTATGGTTCATATCTACGTAGTGAGACCCTGTAGATCTTTGCTAAATACATTTTTTAAAAAAGAGATAGAAATTATTCTTTGCTCGATTTCTTATTCTATGGACTGAACAACATTTCAAGCTGCACCCACTTCTCTGCCCTTCTACCCGTTCCTTGTCACAGAGGCCTGGATTCTGACGTGCCGCTGGCCAGCTGACACTCTGCAGGCCTGACGCCTCTGACGCTAGCGCAGCAGTGGTACGTGGAATGGAATGCATTTTACAGCCAATAGGATGCTTTTCCAGGGTCGATGCTGGGGGGCTGATGTGCGTGTGGCTCTTCAACGCGAGCTCCGTGCAGTGGGGCGTGAGACGAACATTTTAGGGCTGAACACGGCTTCCTCTTGGGAGTGGTACCCGGGATGGGTTTCTCTCCAGTACTTGTGGCAGAGGTGAAAAGTAGCATCTGCTTGTCCGTAGGTATGCCACAGAGGGAACGTGTCACCTTGGGTAACTCCAAATGCGGATGTGTAAAAAATTAAAATGAAACGAAATAAAATAGGACCTTATTATCTTGATGAATACTTTATTTATTTATTTATTTATTTTGTGGTCTGCTCAGCCCACCCTGGGGGCGGGGCTGGTGCAGCATGTGGTGCGGGGGTTCCAACTGCAGTCCCTCTGCGCTTGCCTAAATTTGCCTAAGCAGACGTTTCAGACCACTGAGCTATCTCACCGGCCCAGTAATTTTTTTTTTCTTCATTGAGACAGGGTCTTGTTGTGTAGTTCAGGGAGGCCTGGATATCCTACATAGCCCAGGGTGCCCTCAAACTCACAGTGATCCTCCTGCCTCAGCTTCCTGAGGGCGGGGATTACAGTCATGTGCCACCACCACGCCTGGCTTACCTAGTAATATTTGAAGGATGCCTCTCTGGTCCTGAACACTGAGAATTCTGCTTTAATAATCTTCAGGAAGTATGGAGCAGAGGACAGGAGATAGCCAATACCCTAGTGTTCAGGTCTTGCTAAAAAGAAAAAAAAAAAAAGAAGAAATTATATTTTAATTTTAAAATATAAAATTATATTTTATATTTTTTTCAGGTCAGAAGAGTTCCAGAGCATTTGCTAAGAGAGGTGATAGACACGCTGGCATCTGATTTAGCAGAGTGCATGCACACACTATCTGTATCTGTGGTTCATACAACTGACCTTGTCAAGTATTTTGGTATTTCTCAGACTTCAAAAGTCTCACTACTATTGAAGGAGCTGGGTGACTTTTTCTCATATAAACATGCAATATAAATAGCAGTATTTCCTTTGTACAGTGTGGGTCACCGTCTTCCTTAACCACTACAGTTGTTCACACAGACAGCAGGATAGAGCGATGACAGAGTTTGCAGCTGCCAAAAACTCAAAGCTAAAGAAGGAACCAGCAGGCAAATAGACGTCTCTTGTTAGGAAGAGTTTCTCACTTATCAGTTAATGGATGAAACTTGCTATCAGTCCATGACCATATTGTTTGCCTGAATCTCCTGGTAAGAGAGCTACAATATTCTCTAACAAAAAATCAGAGCTAAGTGAATAATGGAGATTGTGCGAAAAAAATAGAAATGCTACGGAGGCCATTTGATTGAGTAAATTGCATTCAGATACCAAAATTTATAATAAAATCAAAATTGTTGAGGACCAAAGCTTTGAAGTGTAGAAGACCTGCATATTCAGATAGTTCAGGAAACTCCCACTGAGAGGGACATTTTCCTTTGGATCAGGAAGATGTCTGAGAAATACCACAAAGCCCAGGGGGTTAAATGTTTTGTCAGTAATTTCAAAATAAGTTTCTGTTGAAGTGATAAAATTTGGATATGATGGGTAAGGTTAAATATGCTTTTGAACCAAGTCTATCTGTTTCTATTTTTCAAAAGAGAATAAAGATATTATAGGCCTACAAAATGCGCTCACGTCCTCCTTCATGAGCAGCAGCTTTAGCCAGCATGTGAAAGTGGAGTATAGTGTTTCTAAAAGTATTGTGCTAGTGTGAAGGAGAGGGGCACGCAGGAGGACAATGCTGATGAGATTATGGAGAAGTGTGAGCTGAGTTGTAGTCTCAGGTGCTGGAAATATTCCATCACTCAAATAATAGGAACCGCTAACATAGTCCTTATGGCTTGAGTTGGATTTTCTGTTATAAGCAGCAGGAAAATCCTAACTGAATTTGGCCCAACTACATCATAGCTCACCTTTCTAAGTTCTATTCCAGGGCTTGTATGTGTGTGTGTGTGTATGTATGTGTGTATGTATGTATGTATGTATGTATGTATATATGTATTTGGTACAGGGTCTCACTACAAAGTTTGGACTTGTAGTGATTCTCCTATTTTCAGCCTCTCCAGAGCTGGAATTATAGGCATGCACCTATAAGTCTCAGTGGCTGGCTCAGCATGCCCGAGGGTGGGGCCAGTGTGGCTTGTCATGCCAGGGATCAAACCCTGGTCCCTGCACTTGCCTAAGTAGGTGCTTAGCCTGCTGAGCTATCTCATTGGCCCTTCTAGCACTTTCGTAATGATTCTCCATTAACTCCCACAAGATCTGCTAAACCCAGACTGACTTAAAAAAATATTTATTTATTTGGGTTCAGGGTCTTGCGTCATAGCTCAGACTCACAGTGTTCCTCCTGTCTCAGCTTCTCCAGTGCTGGGATTACAGGTGTGTTCCATTGTGTGTGGATTTGGGGCCAGTTCGGCAACCCGGAGTTCTGGGGCCCACACAGCGTGTGGTACTGGAGATTGAACCTGGGTCCTGGCATTTTGCCAGGCAGTTACTTAGATCACTGAGCTATCTCCCCAGCACCCCCAGATTGACTTTTAATCTAAGCTAGCTTCTCACAGTCTCTCCAGGGGTCCCGGCTCCTGCTACCTGGCTGGCCTCATCTGTTAGCTCCTTTAGATGTCCTCTTATTCCTTTAATAACTTTTGCTACATGTTTAATTAGTAACGTGGCTTTGAGCACGGCTCTGTGTGGTCCTTGTATCATTTCTGTCTGTTGTACTCTGTTACATATTGAATTTTGTCTTCTCAGGGATCTGAGGCAGATCTGGGCTGGAGCGTTGTCCCCCAAACGAATGGACTGAGAAACACAAAGCCAATTCCTTAGGCTTTCTATGCCTCAAGGTTGTATTTTACAGGCTTTGTTGTGAGAATTGTGGCAGCCATGGTATGAGCCCATGGAAAATGGGCTGGCTCCTAGTTGCCTACATGTTTCCTCTTCCTGTGTTCTCTCTGTGCAGCACTCCAGGAGAGCCGGCTCATGGAAAAAAAAAAAAAAAAAAGGATAAATACAGAGAAAAACACACTGTCAAGAAGGACACACCACAAGGTTCAGTGAGTGCCAAGGTGTGGGTGGTGATGCTGAGCCATGGCACCAGTGACTGGAGCTGGCTGGCTGAAGCCAGAGCTCCTGATGACCTCAGTTAGAAAATCATCAGGGACCGCGCTGAAACAGCCTCTCCTGCGGTCATGGAAGCTGTATGAAAAACCTTTCCTTGGAAATACTGGCCTGGGTAAGTAACATGTTTATTTGCAGTTTAGGGTTCAGAGTGACTCTCAGTGCACTTACTAGCATGCCTCAAGAAGATCTGAAGCTTGTACCTTCTGTCTTTTGCCTTCAAGACGTGCTTTCCTTGCTAGCTATGAGAGGCTATGTGGCATTTAATTTAGCTCTAGTTTCCTGAGCATTTTCTACATGATCCCATGTTTTCAGATTAGTTTTAGCTTCTGAAAATTCTCTTAACTTTCATAAGAAAAGTATATAGCATTTTTTTATTTTTATTTTTTTGCGGTACTAGGGATTGAACTCAGGATGTTGCATTTGTGAGGAAGGCACATACTTGACTGAGCTGTCTCCCTGGCCCATCACTTTTCATATGTTACCTGGAACTTGTGTTGGTCATGACTGCATGAGGACAGAAGTAATGTCCCTCTACAGTGACTCTACTTAGGGGCAGGTCATCGTAACAGAGTGATGAAGTTGTATTAATTTTATCATTGCACTTCCAAAGACCTAGGTTGTAAATGATGCATCCACCCCCTTCCTGGTAGCTTTGTGATGTTATTTATGGACCACATGGTTGGACCCAGCCACCCTGAAGACCCTAAGGGCTAAAGAACTTCAGATCCTAAATGTGCTCATGCTCCTCTGATTTTAGGAACAGAGCTGGATCAGCATTGCTTCCCTCCCCCCCTCCAAAAACAAAAACAAAAACAAAAACAAAAAACCTGAAAATGTTTTCCTTGGTATTCTCTTTATTTTACTGGAGTATT
The DNA here is from genome assembly GCA_004027915.1 of Capromys pilorides. Classification (NCBI taxonomy): domain Eukaryota; kingdom Metazoa; phylum Chordata; class Mammalia; order Rodentia; family Capromyidae; genus Capromys; species Capromys pilorides. Next base: position 32,172 of record PVKN010001941.1, read on the forward strand.
ATGTTTGCATGGAAATCACCCCAGCTGTTGTGAGTTGTACCTCGATGATCCCCCAAAGCCCCATGGGGTCACAGGTGATCCATGAGTTCAGTTAAGTATGCTGATATTATTTACCAATCAAGTGTGAGTCTTGGTATTAACCCACATGCACAGGCTTTGGGAGGTGGCTGAGTCATGAGGATTTGGGAGATTTAGCTCCGTTGGAGGAGGTGGGTCACAGGGCCTTAACCTTTAGGGTCTGTCTCTTTGGCTCCTTCTCTGATCCTGCCCTCTGCTCCCTTCCTGCCCTGCCATGAATTATTTCTCCTTTGTAGTGCCCCCCTGCTGTGCCACTGTGCCCTGGACCCGCTGGCTGACTATGGACTTAAACCTCTACAAAATGAGCCCAAATAAATCTGTCCTCTGTTAACTTGAGGGTGTGAAGCTATTTGTCCCAGCACTAAGAAAGTAGTGAAGATACCAACCAACAAGACTATCTTTGCTGTATTAACCTCAAAGTAAAAGAAAAGAATAAAAGCCCTGCGCTGGAGAGTAATCCCCTTAAGATTCAAATGTCCTGTAGAGGGCAGTATTTCCCCTTGCCTAAAATGTTTAATCGTCCAACCAGACCCTTGAGGCAAATAACCACATCCAAGGAGGGCAGAAATTATGGGAAGTTTCTGGGTTCAACATTGATGGTGAAATCTCTACTGGGAAAGAGAGGTCATTGATGACATCCTTGATTATTGGTAGAGTCTGTTCCTTTAGCTTTCTGGGCCAGGGATTGAGGATTTCATATGAAGAAAGATGGAAGGACCATGGATGTAGCTCAGCAGCATAAGTGCTGGAGTGCTAGATGTGCTCATGCAGAAAAAAGGCGGGCTCTGTACCTTACTCCTGGGAACTTGCTGCTTCTTCACCAACAAGTCTGGACTCACATGCAATGGTGTTGAAAGGCTGCAAGATCAAACCACTGTCCTACAGAATCAGGCCCTTCCTGGCTGGTTGACCACTTTCTAAAACTCCCAGCTCCTATCCCTTCTTGGGCCCGTTGTTTCCATGTTCCTCCTAATCACATTTGCTTCTTGTCTCTTTCAGACTCCATCCAGCTTTGTCCAAACATGAATGTCTTGGTTCACTTTTTCATGTGGCCAATGCCCTGCTTCTTACCAGTTGTCCCTGTCAACCTCACAACTTTGCCTTGGCTTGTCATGAAGCAGCTATAAAAGGGTGAAACAGTCACACCCCCATATCTGATTTCTTACTTTGTTCTTCCTTAGCTAATTATCTTTAGAGCATGAGAACAGATAGGTTCAATCCGTGTTGCCCTATGGTCAATCAAGGTCCCAGAGGAATAGCACAGATTGCATTTCTCCAGGGAGATTTGCTGGATTTTTAACAGGCTTCAATTTGAAGCAGGGGAAAGCTTGTTTTAAGTTGCAGTATTTTTAAACAAGTGCAATTTTAAAATCTTGATTTCTTAGTCTCCTGTGTCCCTACCTCAGCTCCAAGTGCTCCTCCTCAGAATCACTGCTGGAAGGCTTGTCCCCATTGCAGCAGTACTGAGAGGTGGGAGCTTTGCAAGACAATCGGGCCATGACACCTCTGCCCTAATGAAAAGATGAATTCCTCTGCTAATTTATGGATTGTGATGGGAGTGGCTTTGTCGTGAAATCCAGCTCTCTCTAGAATGCTTGCTTTGTTTTGTCACGGTGCTTCGGCCATGTCCTGCTGCCACATGACAACCCTCACCCAATATTGAGTAGTAGTTACTCTTCTCTTGTTGCTGGGACAAATACCCGACATGACATGCAAGCTTAGGGAAGGAAAGGTTTATTTAGCTCACAGTTACTGGAGATTTCAAGACACTGGAGGAGAGGCTGGGGCACTGCTGCATCCAGGATGACCCTGGGCACATCTCCAAGGGAGGCCCCAGGCCTGGTGGGGGAGGTGCATGTTCTCAGTTTAAGGGTTAGCACCTCTCTGGCCCCGCCTCCAAGCCCCACCCTGATCCTATGGCCCCACCCCAAGCCCCACCCTGGTCCTATGGCCCCGCCCCTCAAGCCTTGCACTTGACAGCCCCATGATTTAAATGAGGCTTTGGGGGCACAATTAGATACAAACCATAACACCATGGTTTTCAATTTCCTGTCTTCCAGAGCAGTGAACTAAGTTATTCATATTTTTATAAACTTCCCAAGCTGAAATATTTTATTATGGCAACAGAAAACAAACTAGTACTGAAGGTTCCTATCTAAGGTGCTTGGGCTCAACTCTTGCGGCAGTAAATGAGCTCTGAAATGATCTCTTTGTACATGTCCTTGGTCAGACTTCCCTCCTGATAAATGGATTGAGGTTTTCACATTTGGGGTCTTGATTTTTTTTTTCTCAAATTCTCTTTATCCAAGCCACAAAAATAGTTTCATGTGGGTTCAGATGATGAAAAATCAAATGACTCTTACATCTGGTGACCTTGGCAACCGAGAGGACTTTAGAAAGGTTTCACTCTTCTTTCCAGAAATTGAGTCTGTACCTGAGCAAAAAGACTAGTTGCTCTTTATCAGGAGCACGCGCTTGTAAAGGAATCAGTGATGAACTTTTAAAAAACGTCCGTGCTTAGATTTCAATGGCCTTCGAGCAACCATCTCCCAAGAAGCCTAGAGTCAATTTCCAGCCCTGCTTCCGTGCGGCAGCTCTCTCTTCTGTGGTCAACACAAGCCCAGCAGCAGGGTTGGTTCTCAGATCTGGCCAGCAGATGGCACAACCTAAAAACCTATTTGTTTCAGAACAAGCAAAACAAAGAGAGTTCTGTTTTCCGCATCGCAGTCAAAGATCCAAAGCGTAACTGGAGGCCAACCAAGTATTGCAAAAGACCGTAATTCATATTCCACGGATTCTTGCCTTCCTTGGCGGGGTTCCTATGGGAGGACTTGGGGGAAGTAGGCAAAAACGAAATCTCACTCGCGTCCTGGGAATTCTGGAGGCAAGGCCTCGTGTTCTTTTAGAGAAAGGTACAAAAACAAAGACCTCTTATGTTGTCCTAAATGAGACAGAGCAGAGATGGGGGAAGGACTTTCTGTTTCCTTTCTAGAAAGAACTGGCTTTACCATCCGAGTTCTATGACCTTTCCTGCTGCCCGAGGGAAGACAAGCTTCCTGACCTTTCCGGTCAGTCTGATGGGGTTGGAGGATTAGAAAAGACGCTTGAGAACATTTGGTTCAAAGTTGTACCCCGCACGAATGTTGATCACATCATCTCCCTGGCTACTGTGGAAACACATCTGCCCCCCACCACGAGCCCCAGGGAGGCGGTCCGGTGCTCACGCCTGCTTCACGCTTGCCTCAGCTTCTGGGGATGCCAGCTGGGCTGCCGCCAGGACTGCCACTCCTCGTGGAGTGTCTTGAGGACCTTACACACTCGTATTTGTGCACTGTGTCTTCGTTCACTTCCTATTTACTGTATTTCAGCAGAGCAGGTGGCAGGTGGCAGGTACGCCTGTGCTGAATTCTATAGCCAGACAAGGATTGTTATTATCCCTCATGCGCACAAGAGGAAAGGGATGCTTGAAGAGGTGGAGAGGTGGGGTAGCCTGTCCCAGGAAGCCCTGCTGCTGAGGAGTGTTGGTGGCGAGGGTGGAGGGGCCTGCTGGGAGTCATGCTTCTGTGACCCCAAGTTCATGCCTTGAACGCTCACCCTGTCTCCTGAAGTGTGTGTATGTGGATGGCCCAGCGGAGACTCGGTCCTCTTGCTAGAACCCGGGTGTCTTTATTTGAAGCTCGCCAGGCACATTTACCTCCAGGGCACTGGGTTGTCTCCTGTGCTCTTCAGCTCCTCCACGCCCTTCTAGGATGTGTTCCTTCTCCTACACAACGTCCCTTCCAATATTTAAACTCCATGATCCTGTGCTGCCACTTTTCTGCACGTACTTCTTTTAAAAAAAAAAAAAAAATTTCTATTTATTTATAAATGTATTTAGTTATTACAGAGTCTCATTACGCAACTCGGACTCCTAGTGATCTTCCTGTTTCCGCCCCCCCCCCACCCCCCCCAGAGCTGGGATTACAGGCATGCACCACTACACCTGGACTCTGTGGCCAGCTCGGTGTGCCCAGGGGCCAGGCTGGCAAGGCATGTGGTGCTGGGGATCAAACCACGGTCCCTGTGCTTGCCTAAGCAGGCTCGTCCCCTGAGCTATCTCACTGGCCCTGGTATATGCATTTTTTTTTTTTTAAGAAAATAAAAACTATTATTTTTTATCAGGCAGTTAAAATTATTTTTTATTTTGAAATTCATTTTATTAATATGTTTTGATACACATAATGTTCACATTCATCAGAAAGAATTTGAATCTGTTCATAATATATCTTTTTATTTTTATTTTTAAAACTTTTATTAATTTTAATGAGAGACAAATAACAATGAGACAGTTTCAAAACAGGTTAGCAGGAGTTACAATAATTACTAGGTTGCATACTGTTGTCTTCATAGTAGTTGTTCAGAGTACCAGATGCAGACCTGGTATCTTGTCTAAACACTATTAGTACAAATCTTTCTTCTCACTGAACCAAGAGAAAGTAGCTGTATATATAGTCCAATAGTCCATAACAGTAGTGGGTGGTCAGCAGAACTGGCGATGTCTGGAAGCTGTTGGCTTGAGCCTTCTTATTTGCCTAAACAAACCCGTTTTTCAACAGCTGCCTCACAGGTCAGTTTTCACCCAGCTGTCTGCTTACTCTCCCTAATCACCTTCCTCTTTTGAGATTCCCTCTCCATATTCGTGGCCCACACTGCCCTGCTTGTAACCTTCTGAGGCTTGGAATCACTCACTGGACATCTGTCTTCCCCATTGCTCTGTGAGAGCCAGGCCCCTTCTGCTGCTGCTTGACTCTTCAGAGCATTGCCCTGTTCCCAGGCTCATGCAGCTGCTTAATTGATAAAATAATGACTGCACCAAATGGGAATAATTATACCATCACTTCCTCCCACACAGAATTATTACGAGGAACAAACAAAGGCACACATGCAAAAGTACTCTGTTACGTTACAAAGCAAAGCTGCTGCAGAGCAGTGTATCACAAAGATACTCAACTGCATGTTTGGTAGTCCTAGAAGTTCTCTGGCTTTTTATTCTGGCACAGTTTTCACTGCTTTGTCTCTTTCTTTCATTTGCATGCGTGTGCTCTAATGCTATGCTTTTCACCATAGCACACAATCAATTAGTTTGATTTCAGGTTGGGGAGTTAGCTTGGCGGTCTAAGAGCCTGCCTGGCAAGCACAAGGACCTGGGTTCCATCCCCAGTACCACATGCTACACCAGCTCTGGGACCCCAGGCATACCCTGTGGCCACTGAAACTGTAATCGCAGTGCTGGGAAGGCTGAGACAGGAGGATCGCTATGAGTCCGAGCTGTGTACTGAGATCCTGTACCAAACACATAATAAATAATTAAAAAATAAATAGATAAATTAGTTTGGGTTCTCCCTGCAGTTCTTACACATACAACCTGCATTTGTGTGTGTGCGTGTGTGTGTGTGTGTGTGTGTGTTTGTGTGTGTGTGTGTGTCTTCTGGAAAAACTTATGGGTGGGCCAGGCTGAAAGGCCTGTTCCAAATGCAGGGAGGTGCTGACAGGTTTTAATCTGCCTTCGCTGACGGAGGAAGCCAAAGAAAAAATAGCTGAAAATGATGTAGTTATACCAGGAAACGTGTCCCTAGTCAGTGCATTGTAGGCCAAAGGGATCCTAAAAATCTAGAGTCCTGAAGATCAGTTGACACTGACACTGATGACAAATTGGTGCTTTTCTTTTTGCTCAAAGGCCAGAAATGTTTTAAGGTAGATTAAATTGTCCTATACTTTCCAATAATTCCTACAAAGGTATCCTGAGGAATGTAATTGATCTAATTAGATTTTCCACAAAGACTTTGTCTATAATGTGTCCTCCAGGGAGACAGACAATATGTAATAGTAATAATAATAATAATAATAATAATCTTTGCCTAAGCCATTGTTTTCCAGTTATACTGACTTCAAATCTTTTTTTTTTTCTTTTGAGGGACCAGGGTTTGAACTTATGAACTTGCACTTGCCAGCCAGCCACTTGTGCCACGGAGCTATCTCCCCATCCCTGATTGAGAATCTTTTATTCATGGAACGCTTGTTTACCCTACTGGGGAATGTGGGTAAGAAATGAATTTAGAAGGAACCTAAGAAAAGCAAGTGGGGCCCAATCAAACTATAGTCCTGTCCCCCCCGCCACCCCGCCTTAACTTTCTTCTTCTTTCTCAGATGTATGGTATTTGCAAGTGTCCAGAAAATATGGAAGAGGCTACAAGATGTCCTTCTTTCTTCTACTTTGAATTTGAGATGCCAATAAGAGGTGCCACCTTAGGATGCTCCGTTGTATCACAGGAGTCGATGTCAAGTCCTGACCCTGTGTCGGTGTTTTCTAGTGCTTCAGACACACACAACACATTTCACGGAGTTCTTTCCTGGTCACAGGCCCTACCCTCCAGGTCTGGCTGGTACAGTCAAGGCAGCTGCCCTCCACGGAGAGCTAGCTGAGCTGAGGGAAGTGTTCCTTCTGTCCCAGACTTTCAGTTTCAAGGACTTTTGAGATGGTGAGGCTGGTGCCCCAACCACCAAGTGCGAAGCTCTAGGCTGTGGTCCTAAGCTAGAGTCTGCAGTGCTGTTCCAGAAGCCTCACTGCTCCTCTTAAAAGAGGAATGGCAGCCAATGACTTTAATCCTTAGTTCCTTAATCGCTGCCAGCCTGGTCACTCTGATCCATGGTGACCCATAATAATCATGGTCACATAGCTGAGCTGACACATGTCTTTTGTTTACCCAGAAGGACAGGGATGTATAGTTGGACCCATGGAGAAGGCATAGAGTCTTCTGAGATAGTGAAAAATGGTTTAGCGCACAGAGTGGACTTCCAACCTCTGGTAGACAGTACTTAGTAACTCTGGGTAAATTACTACATTGTTCCTCAATTATAAATTGAAAATTAAACATATATAATATCTGTAAAGGCTGATAGTCTAACTTTTTCATTTCCTATCTTTATTCCTTTCATTTCTCTTTCTTGGCTAATTTCCCTGGCTAATGTTTCCAGAACCATATTGAATAGGACTAGTGATAGTGGACATCCTTATCTTGTTACTGATTTCTGAGTGAAAGCATTCAGTTTTGTCCATTTGGTGTAATGTTGGATGTTGCTTTGTCATAGATAGATTTTGTTACAGTTAATGATTATCTGTTCTGATTTTCTGTAGGGTTTTTAAAATCATTAATCAATATTGAACATTGAAAAAATATAGAATAGGGTAATAGTGAAGTTTAATTTAAGATGGGGTTATTCCCTGGTAAACTCATTATAAGATAAGATATCTTAAGCCAAAATTGTGTTGAATACATCTAACCTAGTCAGATCATAGTTTAGCCTCTTCTGTCACAAGCGTCTTGAGGACATTTACAGTGACCTACCAGCTAAGTGAGATTATCTGTCATAAAGCCTACTTTGACATAAAGTCTGAGCTATCTCATGTATTTTGTTGAATTCTATATTGAAAATGAAAAACTGAATAGCTGTGTGAGTAAGTGTTTGAGTCACAGTAAAGTTGGAGGCTTGTAAGCTAAATGATGGTAAGTTATCTATTTCAATTACATACTACTTGGTACCAGATAAAAATAATAAAAGAGAAGAGACATCAGTAAGACTTCTACTTCGGGCACCTTGAACTCCAGTGCTAGAGAGTTTCTCTGACTCCCAGGGAACAGATTTATTGTCAGAACATCAAATACCAAGGGTGGGGACATAGCTCCGAGGTCTAAGCACCTGCTTGGCAAGTGCAAGGACCTAAGTTCAATCCCAGGTACTCCATGGTGGGCACACTGTGCTGGGCCTGAAACTGGGCATGGTGGCACATGCCTATAATCCCAGTGCTGGGAAGGCTGAGGCAGGAGGATTACTACAGGTCTTATCTGTATAATGAGACCCTGTATCAAATAAATAAATAAATAAATAAATAAATAAATATTAAAAATATCAAATACCATTTTATGGTATTTGTGTCAATTTGAACTATTTAGAAGCTTAATTAAGTAACCCAGCAAGACTGGGCATGGTGGCACATGCCTATGATCCCAGCTCTTGGGAAGCTGTAAACAGGTGGATCACTATGAGCCTGATCTAGTAGTGGGACCCTGAACACCCTGTAGACCCCTCCCTAAAAAACAAAAGTAACTCAGCAGTTCTCTATCCTGCGGTAGGACATGTCCTTATGGTCTAAGGTGTTGTTCATCATGTCAGGCTCTGAGAGTTTGAGAAGTTTAAGTGAGTTAGCAGGGGCCAGCGTCCTCACTTTGTAAACATCCTGAGCCTACAGGAGGAGGGCAGAGACCATGAGAGTGCCACATTCCCCTGAGGTCAGGCAGCCTCTGCACGGTGTAAGGGAGGAAAAGGGTCTCACTCCCCCCTCTGCTCTTGCTGCTTTTGCTTTCTTCTCCAGTCTCAGCCATGCCACCCTGCCTTGGAGCCAGCTGACTATGGACTGAGCCTCCACACACTGTGAGCTAAATACACCTATCTTTCCTTAGTTTTGGGTGTTGAGTATTTGGTCTGAGCAATAAGAGAAATGTAACCAGGACAACCGCCTTCCTGTGAGATCAGGGCATCTCAACAGCAGTGCTAATGAGTTTTGAGTGCGTAGCTCTTTGCTTTGGGTAGCTGCCCTTTTTGCTGTCTTATTTGTATACCCAGGAGTAGAACTGCTAGAACATATGCTCACCCTAAGATTTTCATTTTGAATAAACACTGGGCTGTCTTCTACAGCACTGAACCATGTTTTATTCTGACAGGAACACACAAGAATTCCAATACGTTCACATCTCCACCAGTACTTGCTGTTTTCTGGTTTGTTGTCATTGTGGCTTTCAGTTGTAACCACCTGGTGGTTCTGAAATTGCATCTCATTTTGATTGTGGTTTGCCTTTCTTTCTTTCTTTCTTTCTTTCTTTCTTTCTTTCTTTCTTTCTTTCTTTCTTTCTCTTTCTTTCTTCCTTCCTTCCTTCCTTCCTTCCTTCCTCTCTCTCTCTCTCTCTCTCTCCTTCCTTCCTTCCTTCCTTCCTTCCTTCCTTCCTTCCTTCCTTCTTTCTTTCAGTACCAGGGATTGAATGTAGGACCCTGTGTTTGCCAGGCAAGCGCTTATTCTACTGAGTTATTTCCCCAGCACTGATTTGCCTCTCCATAATGCCTAATTGTGCTGAGTATCTTTTATTGGACATTTTAGCCTTGTTCAGAGCAATTTCTATGTAGATCTTTTTTTTTTTAAGAATTGGGTTATTTATCATGTCATGTTGACTTGAAAACTCTTTTAGAAATATCCTCTGGATATAGATATTTTCACATGTTGCTTTGATTTACAGATAGCTTCTGTATGTTATCTTTTCACTTTCTTGGCAGTGACTTTGTGATACACAAAAGCTGTTAACTTTGACAAATGTCTCCTCATCTGCTTTTCTTTGTATTTTAGGTTCATATTTAATACACAATTGTGTCATACAAGGTCACAGGGATTTACACTTATGCTTCCTTTGAAGAATTTTATAGCTTTACATTGGCTGTGACTCATCCAGACAGCTGACAATGACAACAGCTCTACAAAGCATTGTATACAGTTTCAAGGTAAATCCTGAGGGGATTTGACTGACCTTGGGAGATACAAAAGTTCCATGTTCTGTTATACGGGTCTTGCTTTAGCTTAACCATCCAGCAGAAAAGTTTAACAACAAGGCATAAAACCTAAAGCTAGATTAGTATGCTGAGCTGTAAAAGGCTTAAATCAATAGCTTCCAACATTGCCAGTTCTGTGAATAATCCATTGCAAGTATGGAATACTGGACTATGCATACAACTACTTTCTCTTAGTTCAATGAGAAGAAATATTTGTACCAACAATGATTAGAAAAATTATCATGTCTACATCCTGTGCTCTGTATAACTACTATGAGGACAACAATATGCATTGCATCAATTATTGGAAACGTACTACTAATGTGTTTTGAAACTATCACATTGTTATTTCTTATTAAAAGTAATAAAAAAAGAAAAAAGGAATTTTGTAGCTTTAGATTTTAGGGTCCGTTCTCTTTGATGCAATGAAGACTTTCCATTTTCGAGCTCAAAGACCAATTCTGAGGATGCAGCCTTATTCTTACAGAGCATCAATAGGCTGTTTTAACTTTTCCATATGGTGTAAGATAAGGGTCAAATTTCCTTGCTTTGCATATGGAGTGGACTCTTCACTGGTTCTTTTCTGATGTGAAAAGCTTAGCAAAGTCCTGCCAATTGTGCAATTTCCAAATCAGGAAACTGATTATTGGTGTTCACTTCTAAGCATGTGTTACTTGGAGCCATGATTCAGATGCCAGTGGGTGCGGCATGGATTCACATTCTAACAAAGCCAAAGGGATTCTTCAGTCATCACAACAGCTTTTCTTCTGTATCGAAGTCTGAGGCTTGACATTTTGTTCAAGTGATGAGGGTCACCGGCTAGACAGTCACATCTTTAAGGCAGATGGAGATTTTGGCAGTAATTACAGTTGGGTAATGAAGTTTGGCTTTCAGGCATCTTGCGACATTGCGTTCTGGGACTGAAGATGGATAATGTGTTGACAAGGTTATTTTGTGGCCCAGTTTCAGAGAGGACAGCCAGTTTGCCTCTGGGAAGTAACTCTCTTCTTTTCTGAATGCCATTGGCACTTAAAAAATACGACTTTTCAGAATTCCCCAAATGCTAAAATTTCTGGGCTTTCCACAAAGAAGACGGAGAGTTTAGGGCTGGTGGCATCACCACTGTTTATTCTTACACAGCAGGAGATAAGCTCTTCTATGTTTTTCCATACTCAATGAAAAGTCAGACTACTGAGATCATGGTAAGGTTACCTTGGTTTTAGGATTATATTTCCCCTTTTAGATTTGACTAATGTTAAATATCTAAAGATTTAATCAACACCAATACTCACTGCCACCCCCTTAATACTCTCTGAAAAATATTGTCTCTGGAGAATAGCTGGAATATAAAGTCACACTGACCCTGGAGTTCAACCCAGAAGGTCCTGTACAGCCAGAGCTGTTGAACTACTTAAAGGTTGTTTGTTTCGTTGAGTTGTTGGGTTGCACATAAAGCACATGTGAGCTGTCTTAGCCCGTGTCACCAGTCTAGCAGGGGACATCGCACCACCCCTCATGGAATGAACACTGCCGGTGTGTGAGGCCAAATGCCAGTTGGAAGGATGCAGCCTTGTGAGAGAGGAGAACACTTATAACTTGGTGTCTTACTTACTTTTTACTCATAGCAAATACCTGACACTCAAAATGAGGGAAGAAAAGGTTTATTTAGCTCACAGTTACTGGAGGTTTCAGTCTATACTTGGCTGGCCCAAGGCAGAGTGAAACAGCGCAGAGAACATCCAGTTCATGGTGGTGAAACAGCCACAATATGGTGACAGAGGCAACCGGCCAACCAGGGCACCAGAGAGCAACAGTGAGAGTCTGTCTCTCTTTATATTGCACTCAGGCTCTCTGCCTCAGCCTACCTTAGGCCATACCCATAATCCCAGAAGGACTCAGACCCATAATCCCATCAGTATTAAAACATATAATCCCAGTGGATCATGAGTCAAGTCTCAAACTCTAGAAGTCCCCACCCCATGATTGCATGAGGCTTTGAGGGAACAACTAGACATAAACCATGACATTTGGGCATGCAGGAGACCCAAGTTGTGTTTGCATAGCATCCTATGCCAGCCAGGAACTCTGTAGGAGCTCCAGCTTTCCACGATCATGCAATGTCTGGGGCTCTAACTGCCTGTGTTAGCAACCATCCTGTGACTAAATCAGCTTTGAATACTGGGTAGAAAGGCCACAGTAAAATAGAGAGCCAGGTTTTTTTTTCTTCCCATAAAGTAAAGGAAACCAAGCTTTTGTCCTGCTTTTTCCTACTCCATCTATCCTGCTCATTTATTGGTTCATTGTAAATAGTTTCAGGGTCAATAGGGCCGGCCAGATGACTTAGTGGATTAAAGCGCCTGCTTAGGCAGACTCAGAGGGACCTGGGTTTGATCCCCTGTGTGCTGTGATGGCCCTGCTCCCACAATGCACTGAGATGGATCTGACATTGGACGTGGTGGCACGCTCCTGTAATCCCAGTGCTGGGGAGGTTGAAAACAGGAGGACCACTATGAGTTCAATCTGTGCAGTGAGACCCATAGACTCTGTCCTAAATATATACAAAGAAAAAAAGAATTAATAAACATCTGAGTGGAATTTATTCCTATTGGAGTTTTAAATTCCCTGTAGCAAAAAACAAAACAAAACAAAAAAACAGAATCATAGCTTCAATAAACTTGTGCTGTGAAATATACGTTAACTATCTTTCCTCAAGGTCATGGAGGACACTGTGCCTTGGCACGCTGATGTGAATGCAGGAGGTGGCCTGCGCCAGCTAACACTCACAGTTATAGAGACAATAGTTTTTTCCTCTTCTGATGAGTACAACATGATAACAAATCAGGTTAAGATGTATATATTTTTACCCCCAAAAAAGGGTCTACTAAAGAGACAAGCATGCAGTGAACATGTAGCACATTATTTTGGAAATAAAATTCTTCTCTTTTATCTAAAGTAGGCATGGGCTAGTGTTGTCACTGAGGTGGATAGAATCTTCATTGTACCCACAAGAATTTCTTTTCCCCAAGAATAAATGCAAAAAATTGTTGTAGCCTGTCAGAAAAATAAATTTTAAGGTAGATTTTTTTGCTGCCCATAAATCTCTATCCTAACTACCATTGCATTTTTGGTTATTGCTGTTTGTTTTTTATTTATTTATGTTATGGCGGGCTCAGCCTGCCCTGGGGGTGGGGTTGGTGCAGCATGTGGTGCCCGGAATCAAACTGCGGTCCCTGCGGTTACCTAAGCAGGTGATTTAGACCACTGAGCCATCTTGCCAGCCCCACCATTGGTTTTTTCCACATGAAGTGGAGGTACTAACATCTTTTCTTTTTAATTTTTAGAAAACGTGTTTATTTGTTTGGTACAAGATCTTGGTATGCTGCTCAGACTCATAGTAATTCTCCTGTCTCAGCCTCCCCAGTGCTGGGATTACAGGTATCCGTCACCAAGTCCGTTTTTGGTGGCCAGCAAAGCATGCCTGGAGTTCTGGGGCTGGCACTGCATGTGGTACTGGGGATCAAACCTGGGTCCTTGTACTTTTCAGGCAGTCGCTTACAATGTTGAGTTATCTCCCCAACCCTTGCAAATCTTTATATAGGTTTTCTATGCTTTAAAATTTTGAGACAAGGGTCAGGAAATAATATCTGGAATTGTGTGGCCACACAATAAGTCCCCAGTTCCCTAGCGGTATGGTTCTGTTTCAGGAGAATGTTCATACATCAGATTGATTTATGATTCAGGCAAGGTGAGTCTTTGTTATGGTTTTTGCCTAGTTGTAACCCCAAAGCCTAATGTAAGTCATGGGGCAAACTTCTAGAGTTTGTGATGAACTCATGACCCATGAGATTATGGGTGTGAGTGCTGCTGGGATTATGGGTGTGAGTACTACTCCCAGCCTGGGGTGGGGAGCCTGAGTGCAACATAAGGGAGACAGACTCACTCTGTGCAGCCATTGTTGCTGCTACCTCTCCTTTTTGCTCTCTGCTGCTGCCACGAAAGGTTGCTCTCTGCTCCATGCCACTCTGCCTTGGAGCCAGCTGAGTATGGACTGAAATCTCCAGTAACTGTGAGCTCAATAAATCTTTCCATCCTTCTTTTTGGGTGTCTGGTATTTGTCCCAGCAAAGAGAGAATAACTGAGACAGTCTACACATATCTTTGACATAAATATACAAGGCCAAGTCATAAAAATCCAAGCTCCCTTATACTGTACCTAAACTATTTTTATCTTTATGTTACCTTAAAATGTTGGCACAGTACAGTACAAAAGCTGGCATAGAGGGGACTGCATGAAGAGAACTGACCTAACTAGAGAAGGGAGGGAGGGGCATCACTGTCATCTATGTCATCTATAAGGCAAAAAGAGCTACTCCTCAGGCATCACTGGACCATGTCCCCAAGAGGGTGGACAGAATTGAAACCCTTAGAAAACATGTGTCAACAACATCAGGTAGGAATGAAATTCTATCTCATCCTCCATCTCCTACTGCTGATGATCCTTCAGCTCCTCCTCCTCCTCCTCCTCCTCCTCCTCCTCCTCCTCCTCCTCC